>CAJQZM010029168.1:0-13722 GCA_907164665.1 Colias nastes | reverse complement strand
CTTACCATGCCTGGGAATCCCGTTGAAAATTTCCATCCTGTATATAACCCACTACTAACATAATAACTATTCCACTACTAACATAATAACTGCTAAATAAGTTTTCACAAGTTAATAACTAGGTTGCAAACAACCCCATACAAGTTAGCCTGTGAACGGGGAAGAAATTTTATAAATACAGTTCACTAGTTAGTTTAATATTTTCATACAGCATAGAGAAAACAAGTTTTCATTTATACACACACGCATACTAAGTGTCGATCTATGCCCTGACTCCCTGAGCATTTTGCTCCGACTGTCCTGAAAGAGGAATTATGTTTTTCCATTGTATGTATGCCTAAAGGTATGGTTTTCTTTATTTTTTCTATATTAAAGGTAAACCCACTTCCTATTTTAATGCCATTAACCTAATTACCTAATGTATACACGCTTTTAAATGAAAGCAATCGATAATACATCCTTATTACCATCAGACACGTAAATCCTTAAAACCAGACTCAATAAATAGCAGGCAGTAATCCAAATCGTGCAAGCTTTTAGAATGATTGCTACATTCTTGATATTCGCATTGTGCACCTTACTGCCTTGTAAAAGGGGCTATATTTATAAATTTCACACACGATTAGGCTAGACGAAATGGTAGAGCAAATATCGGTCAGCGACCCTTGGGAGCGAAAGTGATATCCGTCACTTGTTGCCATGTAACTAGCGGATACGGAAGTAATTGCTAATTAACTAGTCGATTAATGAGCAATATCGACTGTATGTAGTCAATATGTTTTCGCATCGGAATCAATCGAAATATTAAAAGAAAACACAGAACAGAGCGGAAAGTCGTCGAACTACTTTTGCTTCAATAAATATAATAAAAGCATTAGTTAAACATTTTTTTATGGACTAATTTATTGTTAATATGTACATTTAGAAAACGCAATTACTGTGCTATTACCCGAAATCGTTCACTGAATCATTAAAATTATGGTGGACCATTGCGAAACATTTATGAAACGAATGAAAAAATTTACGAGCCGGTTTTGAATATCTGTGACTTTATTACGTAAATTTTTAACTTTTTAATAATCATACCTACAAGAAAGGGTTTATTCACAATTCCTTTAGCACAAATTCGAAAGGGATAGATAAGGGGTACACGAAAAAAATATTCATGAAAAAAAGACAAAATAATAAAACAGCGTCATTCCCGCGGAAACTCTACAGAATCGTTTATTTTAAATCTTCCAAGATAGTTAACTTGAACCCATTCCGGGTAACGAGTTGAGTTCTACGAACTTAACTCCTAATTGCACGCGAGAGACGTTTTTATGGCGTACTAGACTAGCTAAATCTATGATTTCGATTTTAAAGATAATGCAAAATTTAGCTGAGCGTGAAATTTTCACTCGACCGTAATTTGTGTTTGAAACGTCTTTTAGGATTTTTGCAAAAAAAAAATATTTCATGGGTAGGTATTTTTCCTGCTTTTATCTAGGATCAGATATTTTTTAACAGTTTGTACTTTTTCTAAAATAACAAAAAGTGCAATTAATAAAATTAACAAATATTGATTCACTCACTTTTAAAATAATTTATCGATGCATTTCTTGCATCAGCAGTCTTATAACAACGATGTACATACCTGAAAACAAAAGAATAATAAATAAGCAAAGTCCATATTACATCTTTACAAACATAAAATCGAAAGTGTGATTGTCATGCACATAACAAATAACAATGTTACAGAATATACATACATATTTATAATATGCAATTTAAATAGGTAATTGACCTGAGCACTGCAATAATGTAGTAAACTAATTGCATTTGATAAGTAACCATTTTCTTCGTTGTGGGAATGTTCCGACGATGAAACACCACTTTTACTTGCAACAATGTCCCTGGATGATATATCAAAATAATGTTTTTATACACACGACGATATATCTTTTTTCTCAGAACCTATCATGTGCATTTGTGTGAGTGAATTTTCTTATATATATAATATGTACTTAGTCTAATTTATTTAATAAATTTAACTTATGCGAAAAGGCATTCGTAGCGCGTCATTAGTATACGTATAAAATGCATAACCTACGCATTTAATTGCGTATGCTCCCATTCGTGAAAATTAAAATACCAATAACTTTATCGATTACAATGTCAGAAAACAGTCAATATTTGTTCTATTGACCATCACCCATGACACGATATATTACAGAACACTTTGTTTATTTTTGCCTCTAGAGCACAGTATTACAATGGAAATACTAGACAAATCGCGTCTAACATAGGTCTCAAACAGTGTTAATATTATCTACTTACGCAAGTAAATTGAAAAATCAATCTATATCCTACACGAATGGTCTCGAACCTCCGACCTACTTTTTAAATCCGAGGTAGTCACTGAGCCACCAGTTCACAACCAGAGCAATCATTAGCAATAACGCATAGTTCAATGACCCGAGTTGGAAATAGATTCGCACGTGTCGTACGATTGTAATGCCCTTTTCCTGTACAGTTTGTGCAAATAAGTATAATAGCGTTTAATGTGATGCAGATGTGTGCTGGGATAACTGGGAAGCTTCCGATTTATTTTAATCTCCTTATAGAAGAAAATATGAGGGTACCTACATAAATATGTGAGAGAAGTGTGAGTTCCTAATTCTGAAAAAATATGTTACCATCGTTGTATAACGCAATTGAAAAAAAGGTTTTTTTTTTTCAGATTACCTAATAAAAAATATTGTTACCAACCGAATTTATTACAAATGTAGTTTCTTTATATTTCCGGCCTTTTTTAATACCCAACAAATGCATTATCAATTAAGTGAATAATCGAATATTATTTGCCTTTATTTGTACAAAATTCGAAGTTAATTTAAACACCATTATTTCCGTGCTTTATAACCAAAACCACACTGAAATAACACCACATCTCATGAATATTAAGCCCGCGCGAAACGAGAGAATAATTAAAACGTATACACACGGGATTATGGCCATTAGCTATGAAATTATAATTTTGCATTAAAAGCCTGTTAAATAAACGTAACAAGAGTAAAATACGTATATTCTCATGTGTGTAAATGTAACATTCAGTTATAATAATCATGAGCATTATGTCAGAAATATTTCAAACTCATAAGGAATTATAAATCAATCAGTAAAAGTACTGATCACACATGATGTTAGTTTGAAGCCAAAAATATACTTTGCAATAATTAGTACCTAATTTTCATAAATAATAAACAGGGCTCAGTCCTGAAAATATCAAATAAATGGATGAGAAATGAAAACAATTATACAGCTGTATACATAACACCTACTTTGTAATTGTTATTTTCAATTAAACAAAACTGAAACATGTCTGAATATAATTTTAAATAAACACAGCACTCTAATCTCTGCGAAACGCAATCTGGCATATGAGCTAAATTAATTAATGGGAACGCCATATGGTGTCCTAATAAACGCTAAACATAACAACAGTGAGACGACTAATTAAGTTTGAGAAAATTATAATATATGTAATAATATATTGAAGAACTTTAGGCGAACAAGCACTAGAAGCCATCACGTCTGGTAAGATCGAATAATGTTTACTTCTAAAAATTTCTACGATAACGTTCTATATTTACTTAACGACGAATTAACTATATTTTCATTCATCATCACTACGATAATTTCGTCAATATTGCGTTAATTAAATAACTACCCAGTTTTATTAAAACATTTAATTCAGTAAGAAAAATCTCAACAATATAAAGTCACATATCTACCTAAATATGGACAGCTAGTAAAGAACTAATAACTTGCAATATAACCTCTTTTACCGATATTGGTCGGAGAGCGATGCTATTTACATACCATGCTATCAGTCAACGACACAATGACCTTCCTTATCAGCCACCAACAAAAGTCTACCACACACCGAGCGAACAACACATGTGGCATATTTTATGTGTCAGGCACTATTTTGCTATAAAAACATGTAATATTTATGAATCTGCTCAAAACCATAGTCAATTAGATCTGCAACGTTCTGCTTTTTTAACCACCATAATATTATTTAAGTATTTTCTCATATATAAAGTGTTACTATGTAGTTTACTTTCTTCTATTCTTCATCACATCCTAATACAACGTGTATTAGGATGTATGACCAAGAATTCAACACACCATCCGACCCAAGTTTGCGCAAACCCCACATCAAGCCGCGCAAAGCATACATTATGTCAACGAGTGCACGCTCGTTTAACGCTAAACTGCAACAAGACCTGCGCATTACCTAGAACCTGTTAGCACGGAGCCAACAGATTCTCACGACAAACACCATTAAATTAACGACCATACACACTTGCCATCCTGTATCGAGAGACAGCAACTTGCAAGCGATTATTAGGATCCCCGCCCTCTGGAGATACAGGATATGTACGTAATTTAAAAGCGAGTTGCTTCGTGTGATGGGAAAACAATGCATGTTTAATAAACTATGTACCCACGTAGGGCCTCAAGTGTAGATACAATTGTACAACCGAGAAGCATTTGAATAACCTGTTCTATAAATACGATCGCTCTTATGTATTTGTTGTTGAACTATTTTTTCTTCATGTGAAACGTTATTTAAGACGATACACAAAAAAAAATCCACTGCTTGGTGGGCGGAGTCTAATAGCTCGCTATCGCGAACGCGGGTGTGCGCGAAGTCATTCTTGCAATCTCGCCGCGCTGCCGCTGGCCGACTCGGGACAAACATGTATGGAGTCGTCATACAGTTATAATATTGTTATACATATATTTAATTGTTGATTTATTGGTTTTATTTTCTTGCTTATAAACAAATAATCTTCTTTTTAACAACTACTTAGACATTATTAATAATTATTATTATTTCGTAATGTTTACTTTATTAAAAAATAATACAGGTTATAAATAATCTTTAAAATAACAAAAAATATTGTTACTCTGAAAAAATGAAATGGTACTCAATAACGCGGACTACTGAATTGATTTAGATAGAATTTGATGCTGACGTAGATATTACATCATGCCCAGAAATGAAAGGTACTATTTCTGAAAGAAGTTATAAACCCTAATTCTTCTCAGTCAAAGTCAAGAGTATCACTAATACAGTAAAACTGATGCGAATCTTTGGATGTTAATTTGTATATTTTTTTGTTAGTTGTTACTTAATCACGTCAAGACTACATTACCAATTTTGATAAAATATAGCTAATTGCCTGGATTTACACATAGGATACTTTTTATCCGAACTGAACACTTCTGTGGGATAAAACAGGATTCACGATATAACCTAATTCCACGCGGGCAAAGCCGCGGTCGGAATGATATTTTTTTAAATAAAAAAATTGTTTAAAAAAAAACACAAAATATATTGACGCATGTATTTATTTTTTGCACTCTATTATAATTGTAATTATTCATTACAAATAATCAAAATAAAATAGCCAGAACAAAGTTAGGCCCTGGTAGGGTAGGTAGGCAGGTACAGCAATGTGATGTGAGACGAACACTGGCTTATTTATACCAATAATAATGTATTATAAACATTAAATTAAGTTTACTTTCTAACAACAAAAATACATAATATTAGCTAATGTGAAAACGAATCAACCAATCATCCCACAACAATGAAATGTGCACACAAATATTCATCCAAATCGGTTCATGTGATTAGGAGGAGTGACTGCAGCGCCATCTTCCGGGCCCAATTGTGTTTCCAGATCACCCAGGAACTCAATTTAATATACTTACACAAAATTTTTCGAAATGAAAACTCACATTACTATGTAAATATGAATATAAACCTGTTTTAGTACTAAGCAATTTCCCGCACAGGTGTAGTAAGTATAAATGAAATAAATATCAACATCAAATTCTTTATACAACATACTTATCTACCACCTACTAAGAAATGTAATTCTTGAAATTTTTTCGTATTTTTTTTTAATATAATACTACTCCAATGAGCTCCTGTTCCATATTACGTCCACCATACTTCCACTAAGTTCACCATGATTTTTTATTTCTTTGCACTTTGTTGCTTTTTGCTAAAAATGGAATCATGCGATAAAACCAGTAGAGCGTTGATAACATACATTTTTGACTGAATAAAGGTACTTACGAAGGAGTGGGTTCACATTGTGAACAATCAGTGGGTTTATTTTCCTTCTGGATTCCGGATTTCTGAAAAGATTATCTATGCTATAAATGAAAAAATCTTACACATTCGTTATGTACTTAAAACAGGGGTACATATCAAACATCGTCTATAATACAATTATCATCAAATTTAAAATAAAACCAACTTACTTCATTAATTTGTTCCAATTGTAAGCATTCTTTTTCCTCCAACCTTTATGTTTCTTCTTCTTATTTTCTTTATTGTCCCCATTTGTCTCATTTTGTCTTATCGTGTTGTCACCCTTTGTTACGATTGCGCGAGCGACACAAGTTCCCCGTGTGACGGCCGTAGCGGGAATGACTCGTGCAGCGATCGGGGTAGGAAGGTACAGGGCGGCTCTCGCTATATTGGCTGGTCGCGCGCTAATTTCAAGTATTTCTTGTTTATTTCAAAACCATCGCATATTTCAAAATTCTAACTCGGTAGACGTATAGGTTGTATATTTTATAGTTAATATCCAAAAAGTCGTAACTTTACGTTTGTTATTTTGAAGATGCCAGAGATTAAAAAAAAATAACAATGAGAACTTTGTATTTTTTTTCTATCGAGAAAATATCATGGAATCATGTTTCTAAAACGATAGACGTATTGTGTTACTATTGAACTTTCTTGTCAAGAATTTTCATCACGACAACTTTAATAATATAAAAATTACGAAGGTTTAAAAAGGGCCGTAAATGTTAGAAAAATTAATTCATCACCTTAAGGCTATCACGAACTTATCGGTAAATTTGGGACATACCCGGAACATAAAGCAAGCCAAATTGTAATATGTATATGTTGTGTACGAACTGGTCGATGGACTTTGGGTGGCGAAAAGAAGACGATTGTAAATTTGCGCGTATAAAATTTATTACTCAAAATTACAAGAGTGCGTTTGGTACAATTAATTTTTGCGAAGGAGTTCACTGCTCGGCGGCTGCGTGGCAAGTCGAAGTCGTAGTAGAGGACAGTGGTAAGGTCATCCGCGGCCAATCGCACGGCGCGGCGACGTGACGCCGCGATGACGTAGTACCAACGCTCCGTTCCGCACGATTTTGTTGCGGCAACATGCTCCCGGCCTTGGAACGTGCTGGTTCCAACGAACTGTTGACCACGAAGCGAAGAATCAGCTATCTGGTGAAGGAAGCGGACAAATTTTAGTGAACGCCCGACGCACGATGCCGTCTGCAGTACGAATGTCGGCCACTCGTGCTACTCCATCCTTCCCCGGATATGTCGCGTGGATGCGCCCCAAGCTCCACTTCAACGGCGGCAATCGGTCATCTTTAATGAGAACGAGCGTGTTCTCCTTGAGATCCCCCTTGTGCTGGTGCCATCTGGTTCGCGTTTGCATCTCGGAGACATACTCTTTGGACCAACGATTCCAAAAGTGCTGGCGTATTTGTTCCACCCTCTGGAACCTCGGGAGACGAAGCTCAGGCACGTCGTCTAGATGCTCAGCCGTTACAGGTGCAGTCAGCGGACGACCAACCAGGAAATGTGCAGGGCTAAGTGGAAGGAAATCATTGGGATCTGTGGAAAGATGGGTCAAAGGACGGGAGTTCAGGACAGCTTCAACCTGGGTCAATACTGTGCTAAACTCCTCGAACGTTAGATGTGCGTTACCTACTACACGTTTGAGATGGTGCTTGCAGCTTTTTACTCCAGCTTCCCACAATCCCCCGAAATGACTAGCGTAAAAAGGTATCATTTTAAAATTAATATTTTGCGAAGTTGCATATGCTTTAATTTCATCAGAACAGGTAGCTAAAAATTTTTTGAACTCATTCATGAGACCGACAAAATTCTTCCCATTGTCAGAAAAGATAGTCACGGGTTTACCTCGCCGCGATATAAAACGTTTAAGAGCTAAAAGATATGATTCCGACGATAGATCGCTAACAAGTTCCAAGTGAACCGCGCGTGTAACAAAACATATAAATAAGCATATGTACGATTTTTGTAACTTAGCACCTCTGCCTTTACGATTCAACGTGAACACTGGGCCAGCGTAGTCGACACCACAACGTATAAACGGATAACCTGGGTCCAGACGCTCCTGCGGTAGATTCCCCATAATAGGCGCGACTGTAGTCGGTTGCAGTCGTGCGCAGCGCATGCACGAATGTACCACCTTCCTAGCGAGGTTTCTGCCGCCGACCGGCCACCACATCTCTCTGAGCGTAAACAGTAAAAGCTGTGGCCCGGCGTGGAGTAAACGTTCATGCTCGAACCGAAAAAGCAAAAGTGAAAAATGATGATTAGCTGCGATTAAAATAGGAAATTTTTTATTAAAACTAAAATTTGGCGAATTTTGAATACGCCCACCTACACGAATTAAATTATTATTTGCGTCAAAGAATACATTTAATTTAGAAATTTGATTGTAGCCTGATATATTCGTTATATTTTTATTATTTTTAAGCGCATAATAAATATCAGGAAACGATTCCTGTTGACTCAACTTTGCTAACGTTAATTCAGCACGATTTAATTCCTCAACTGATAATAGACCTGTCCACTTATTAGTTTTATTTCGCGCGTTATTAATAAAACGTAATACATAAGCAGCTGCGCGTTTAAGTCTATTATATTGTGAAAATCGACAAAAAATAATTAAATTATCGTTTAAATTATTACTTATGTGACAACAAATATTTGTAGATTTAATTTCCGGTAAATCTGAATTAATTAATTTGGAATGTTTTAAGTCGGGCAATTCAAAATGTACATTATGTAAAAATAACGGACCCTCCCACCATAAAGATGAGGAGCTAAGCGCTTCTAGACCTTGCCCGCGTGAGACTAAATCGGCTGGATTATCCTTGCCTGCGACGTGACGCCATGGATGTTCCTTGGTCAGCTCGTGAATCTCTGCCGTCCTATTTTGAACATAAGGTTTTAATAAATTAGTAGGCATACCTAACCAACCTAACACGATAGTTGAATCTGTCCAAAATACTATTTTATCAAAGTTTGAACGCAGTGATCCAATAAGCTTATTATAATATAATCGTGCACCTAACAACGCACCACACAACTCTAATCTAGGTATAGTTGTAGGTTTAGTCGGCGCGATCTTACCCTTCGAACATAACAAGCGCACTGTGACATCAGCTGTTGCATTGATCGTACGAGCGTATGCGCAAGCTCCGTACGCGACCTGTGAAGCATCGGTAAATATATGTAGTTCGGTTCGCACTGGATCAATGCACATAACGTGACGCGGTATTCGTAAACTACTAAGAAAAGATAATCCATTTATAAATTTATCCCATATTTGCGAAATTTCGTTAGGAACCGATTCATCCCACGTCAATTTTAACAACCAACATCTTTGTAATAAATGCTTTGCGATAGTAATAAACGGACTTAATAATCCTAGCGGATCGTATATTTGTGAAGCACACGATAAAATAATACGTTTTGTCACTACTTCACTCTTTTGTACAATTTGCGTGAAATAATAAATATAATCATCGAGACTATTCCATCCGATACCTAAAGTTTTATTGTTACAAGTTTTATCAAGTAAACATAGATCGTGTGTTTGCGATTCATTAACGCTAGGCGTAATTAAATTTAAATTATGACTAAAAATCCATTTTCGTAATTTAATACATGCTGAATCTAAAAGACTACTAGTTTCTTTACAAATATTTTCTAATTCGGATATAGAATTCGATGAAACTATGAGATCGTCAACGTAAAAACAATTATTAATGGTATCGGCTACATACGGAATATTCGAGTTTTTGGCTAATTCCTTTAAACATCTACAACTTAGATACGGTGCGGATGCCGTTCCGTACGTCACGGTGTTGAGTCGGTACACCCTCAGCGGCTCTGAGGGATCATCTCGCCACAAGATCAGCTGCAGGTCACGCTGATCTTCAGCAATATTCAATTGCCTGTAAAATTTTTCAATGTCAGCGCATGCAACATACCTATTCTCGCGAAAACGTAATAAAATAGAAATTAAGTCACCTTGAATAGCAGGTCCAATCATTTGTATGTCGTTTAATGATACGCCTGAACTAGACTTCATACTCGCATCAAAAACTACGCGTAATTTAGTTGTGGTGGCGTGCTCCCTAAACACACCATGATGCGGTAGGAAATAGTGCGGATTCCCATACGTATTGACGAGACTCATATGACCTAAATTAATATATTCCTGTATAAAATCAGAATACATCTTTTTATAATTAGTATTTTGCTGAAGACGTTTCTCTAACGCGTAAAAACGACGTTCAGCTTGTGCGCGTGTATTACCTAATAACTCAGGTGATTGTTTCAACGGAATTGAAACACAGAAACGACCATCGGAAAGTCGACGTGTTGTGCGAATAAAATGTTCCTCACAAGCAATATCTTCGCTAGATATTTGCTGTAATTTATTGCTAGGCGCGGATATTTCTTCTAATTCCCAGAAATTCCTAACTAACTTATCGAGTGAATCATCTTCCGTGGATAATGACGAATAATTACAATTAATATGTGTTGAATTTTTATTATTAGTATACGGAAAAGATTTAATTGCACCTGACACTATCCAACCTAATTTAGTGTTTTGAAGGAAAGGACCACTTTTAAGGCGCATTTTTCCTTCGATTATTAATTCCCAAAATAAATCAGCACCGATCAGTAAATCAATAGGTTGACTTTCGTAAAAATTGGGATCAGCTAACAATAAATTGTGAGGAATATTAAATTGATTGAAATTAAATTTAGTTGTAGGCAATTTTGATGTGATTTGGGGCAAAATCAAACATTGAAAACGGGCAGTGAAGCTCCCGTCGCGCGATTTAATTTCAATGTTACAAGATTGCGAACATTGCGTAATAGAATTACCTACACCGTGAATATGTTGAGTGGACTGTAATATTCGTAAATTTAATTTATTTGCTAAAGATTGCGTAATAAAAGATCGCTCGCTTCCGCTATCTAAAACTGCGCGTGCGCAATAATACTCACCCGATTCATTACATACTTCAACTATCGCCGTAGACAATATGACAATCTGTTGCGAAGAATTGTCATCCTTTGTATACATAACGGTTTGTGCGTGATTAGTATATTGAAGTTGCATGTGTGCGTTATCTGATGTAACGGGATGCGTATTAGTAAGCGAGGGGTGCTCGTACGTAGTTAACGTCACTGTATTTTGCTTAATTGGTGATAATTTAATTGCATCACAAAGTAAACTATTGTGCTTTTGTTCACACTTTCGACACGGACCAAAAAGACAAGTACCAACCGAATGACCTGGACGCATACAATTAATGCATAAGTCTTTATCCTTTATGAAATTAAACCTATGTTGCGGGGATAAGTCGAGAAACTTCTGGCATGAATACAGCTGATGCTTTTCGTTACATAGCAAACATGACTTGTAATGGCTGCGCGACTTATTGGATTGCGATTTAGAATTAAATGAGTGTTTGTTATCCGAAACTATGTTGCAATGAATTTTGGATGATGAATTTTTATTTTGGTAAGTAGAAAATTTATTTGAGTTATTTGAAATACTAGGTTTACTGTGATTTACGGAAAGTGTAGTTAATAAATCGGCTTTTTCTTTAATAAATTCCAATAAATCATGTAGCTTAATAATTTTGTCCTTATGTATTTTATAAAAAGTGTTCTTGAATTGTTCCCACTCGCGTTCAGTGGTGGGATCTAACTTTGATACCACGATATAAATAATTAATGTGTCCCAATATTCAGTGGGTTCCCCTAAAATTTTAAGAATACGTAAATTTTTCAAAACTGTATCGATTAAATTGTGCAATTGACAAGCCGATTCTCTGGAAACGTTTTGGAGTGAAAATATTGCTTTAATGTGACTTTGCACTATCAATCGCGTGTTATTAAAGCGGTTTAATAAAAGCTCCCATGCAACTAGATAATTATTGGATGAAAATTCAACGTTTTCTATTACAATTTTAGCATCGCCTTTTAAACTCGCCTTTAAATAGTGAAATTTTTGAATTGGTGGTATTGATTTCGAATCATGAATTAAAGACGAAAACGTGTCGCGAAATTCTACCCAGTGTTCATGTGAACCGTCAAAGCTAGGTACAGAAATAGTCGGTAATTTTACTGAATCGTTACTAAAATTGTTACAGGTCGTATGTTGGTCGTGCGCTAAGGAACAGTCAATGGATTTATTAACAGATTTATCCTCGGAACTATCTGGGTTTACCATGCAGTCCAGCATCGCCAGGACAACATAATATTCCCTCTCAAACTCGACGCGTGATTCTATGAGTTTATCCGTTTCTGACTCCGGGACAAGATCTTCGATTTTACTTTGTACTTGATTGAAATCGTTCATTAAACTTTGCGCACCTGGTATACGTAGTTTTAGTTCTGCCCTCTGATGCGTGTCAAGGTCAACATTTTCAAACGAAGAAACGTATTTTTTAAAGTTAGTTAACCTACATTTAATTAAACCCCTTTTTTTCCTCAATTCCTTAAGCTCCTTTTGTTCAGAAACAGACATAATTACTGAAGTAAAAAGCTACAAGTACTTACGTGCCACGTGAAGCAGATTCTTCGATTGCGTAAAAGCACGTGAGGAGGCAAGCAACACCAAAAGCTCTGGAATATACAAAGCACAGTATCATTCAGATGAAGCTTTACAGGGTTGGATAAATTAGCTGGCCGTCTTACCAAACTGCACTGTAATTTTGCGACTTCTTCGCCGATTGCGTCTCCAAAATCCAGGATCCGGGGTCGAAGGTCCAGAAATGTTGTGTACGAACTGGTCGATGGACTTTGGGTGGCGAAAAGAAGACGATTGTAAATTTGCGCGTATAAAATTTATTACTCAAAATTACAAGAGTGCGTTTGGTACAATTAATTTTTGCGAAGGAGTTCACTGCTCGGCGGCTGCGTGGCAAGTCGAAGTCGTAGTAGAGGACAGTGGTAAGGTCATCCGCGGCCAATCGCACGGCGCGGCGACGTGACGCCGCGATGACGTAGTACCAACGCTCCGTTCCGCACGATTTTGTTGCGGCAACAGTATATCATTATTCGAACCCTCACGAAACCCATGTGGCCTTTACCAGCCTGCCCCATAAAACAATACATGTCAGCCGAGCGCATTATACAACGCATTTCAACGTCATACTCGAGGCATTCAAACGTCGCAGCACCGAGCAATTATTAATCCTGCAGTCAAATGAATTTATCGATTTCCCGTTCTACCTATTATGGTTGTATCTACCGCGAGTCATTGACTCCTCGCCGCAGCATCATCTAGGGAGAAAAAACTGCGCATTTATTACGGAGACAACAAAAGGCAGCATCCATTGTCGACAGTGCGAATCACCCGGCTAACGGGCTTTTGTTATTGACCTAATGTACTGTCTGTGTTGTGCCACGATTAATGTAATGTTGATTAGTGTAACGTGATGAAAGATGTTTTTGGACGGCTGTATTTCACTACGTATCCTCATATTTGATTCTTATAAGAACATATTTTGATACAAGCAGAAAAGCATAGGTTCGCAAAAGATTAATCAACGTTT
>CAJQZM010029165.1:0-50203 GCA_907164665.1 Colias nastes | reverse complement strand
ATAATAAAGTAGGATGCTCTTTGTGAAGTAAAACATTGTGAGGAAAATAGCATGTCCAAGAACCTTATTTATTAAGCACTTTTAATACATACAACATTTTTATTTTTATGGTACTTATTTTTTGGGTTCCACAGGCAGTTTTCACTCTGATAGAGCTCAATAAATTTAAATGTTTCCTCGTTACTCATATTGTTCGCCATTTTGCCAAGTTAGGTGTTAATTCGCCGCAAGAAAAAAACGTGCACTCCTGATCGCTGCTACGGTCAAACTGATCGCACGGCCAATGTGTGGATGGTGCGCCAAGCTTGCGACAAGTGTCCTTTGATGTTTCCGACACCGCGCGGCAAGCTCGCAAGCGCGCTGGCCAACGTTCAAATACCTACCACCAACGCGCGAACGCCCGTTCTACACATTGGACAAGTGCATGTGCCAACGCGCTTGCCAACGCGTTGGCCTATGTGTAGTGCCGGCATTATGTTATCACGTAAACATCTCGATCGTAAACCTACTTTACAAACAACCAATTTTTTTTTTATGTTACAATGTCAATCAAAAAACTTTAACTGTAATTTGTGTTAATAATTTAACAGAAATTATCCGGTGGTAGTTCCACAGTAGTTATATAAATAATTAAAATTACTATAAATGTCAAAAATTTTAATTTTCATCAACAAAAAATATATATTCAGTGAAACCAAATTGAATAAAAAGTCAATATCCACACGCAAACAATATTCCGTGCCTTACGACTCGCCTTGCTACTACTGTCAATACTACTACTACCTTAAGGGCAAGCTCCCTAAATTTTATGTGAATTTGCATCAATATTCTGAAACAGTCACACATACAATCAAAATGGAAATTTAGTATATGATTTATTGGGTCTTTTTCTTTCGATGTACAAGACAGAAACATAATTGTAACATTTTCGCTCGATTCAATTTTTATTCAAAAATGATGCCTTTTTTAAGGATTATTACATTTTTTTTAAGATTTACTTGGACTTTATGTCTAAAATAAATGTTAACAGTAAGAAAATAGAGTTTACTATTGAAGACCAAGATATTTTTTCTCTAGATCAATTATTACTTTAGTTATAAACGAAATAAGAATTGAGACTTACTTTTCGAGCTCGAACGCGATCAAAGAGCGCACGCGATATTCAACTTTATTACGGCTGTATTAGCGTCTAGTACCGTAACCGGTCTCTCAGTGCCAGAAATGAGAAAGGGAGCCTTCTCGATAACAACTAAAAGCTACGTACAAACACAGGTGTGGCTAAAATCATAAAAAACGTGAACTCACATGTAAAGATCCCATTACTCTTCATTGCTTTATGCGAGCACAGAATATAAAATATACTATACTACCACAGAATATATACAAGTATATTAGGTACGAGGACCTCCAGAGGATTTAGTTGCGAATAAACTAGTGTTTACTGCGCTCCTGCATTGCGTTAAATGTCCCCGTTTGTTTTAAATTTCTTACGCCATGAACATAAAATGTAGCTATTACAGCGTATAATCCTCAATTTGAAATGCACGTTTATTTTGAGCTTTTACAATGTTGTTTATGAATTGCATTTCAGAAGGTAAGCTTGGTTGAGACATGATTAAAATTTATAAAAAATATTGCAAGTTCAAAATAATGCAGTTTTAAACCGATGAGACTTTTTTTTTCAAATTACGTTCATAAGGTCCAGTAAATATTTTCTAAATCATCCTAAGTATATACTAATCTCTTTATAATTTTAGTAAAGAAAATTTTTCTTCACGTTTCGTTTAACAGGAAATATAAAGGACGAATAAAGCGTGTGGGGTCCTGAAATTTCAAATTGGTGGTGTAGTCATGTTACCTGTAAGAAAATATCTAGGTATGTTTATAAGGTCTTTGAATACACATAACCAAACCGATTTTTTGCTAGCGTGAACATACTTAATTAATATATAATCTAGCTCATAAAAATAGCATTCAAAATAAGTTTACACACTTAAGGATAAACATTATAGAAAAAGAAATAGATTTACGTCTTTGAATTCATAATTAGGCTATTTATCAAATAAAGATCATTTATATAAAACCTAGAACTAATCCGTGAAATAATTTCGCTAAAAGTTCCACATCTCGTTGATAGGTATAATGAAATCGATATATTTTCCGATACAAAACCGATTTTTCACACAGGCGCGCGTGATTCTACCTGCGTGTGATGGATTACTGTTATTTATCATAAAAATCCTGTTACCTTTCAATATCTGGATATCCTTTAAATTTTACAAAGAATTCTACCGTTTTAATTGCTTTTATCGCTGGTGTTTGAGAACGCTTTTTCATGGAATACTGTTGAAATTTTTGTAGATACTTTTTTTTTAATTTCACTTTTTAACTTGTTTGTTGGGCAAAATGAATACCTACACATAGATATATAAATACATTGTTGCAATCACATTGCATACAAACACAAATATGACTAAGCTATTAAATGCTCTCAAGTTCGAAACCAATTTAAACTGCAAGTCGCTAGGGAAATTTAAGAAATGAACACAAATTCGATCACAAATATTCCATAATATAATCTTATACGTTGTAACGTTGGATATACCATCTATCTTTTCTCCCGAATGCATCCGCTATTTCATACAAAATTCATCATGCCCCTTAAAGCTCCGATTCGGAGTTTAGTGCATGTAGCTACGATCCGATACCTTATAAATGTATGGAACACCTTATAATATATGATACAGCTAAGGGATATAAATGAGAATGAATATCCGAGTATCCTTGCGAGCTTTTTTATTATGAATACATTATATTGAGTGCACTGTGCAGTGTGAATTACTATGTTTTCTCTGAAACTAATGAAATAATCCTGCTTGTGCATACTTTTAGTAACCTATTTTTGAAATGGTATATCATGTCCATTATATTTCCTTTACAAAATTCGCTTTGTGACGTTCTTTACGTTTCATTTTCTGTTTTTTTTTTACGTATGAACCTACATATTAAAATACTTTAAAAAACATTCATCGGCTTAAAAGAGAAAATGCATGAGACATAATTATCATCTTACTTTTATTTGGTAATTATGAGTAAAATATCAAACACAAAAAGGTCACAACCACGTTTTTTTTCGTACCCTTCAGAAACCTGCCAATACAACCAACAAAGATTTACCTCAGGCCAAAATAAATTTATTCTATTTTTGGGACTATTCAAATTCAAAGACGCTTTGATTAATTCCAAGGTCAAATAATTAATTTAAAAATAAGCCTTGATAATCGAATGAACGTAACCTGCTCCCTACTAATTTATTAAATTACTTTTATTATTATTCAAAATAATAAACCAAATAGTCCCTTGTTTATAAACTTAATTAATTAACTTTTAAACTAATGACTCTTTCGTTTCTTTATATAGGTATCTACCTATGTATTGCAAAAATAAGAGACAACATTTTAGAAATTATATTATATAAGTAAGTAGTAACTAAAACCAAGTACTATTATATTATATTCTGTGCTAAAACTAAAGTTTACCTAGAAGTAAAAATAGTGTGTGTTCTGTTTCTCATTTTTGCAATACATATTTGTATACTAATGTATCTCATGAGCATTTTAATGTTAATATAGTCTATATTATTTTCTACGTAGTTTCGATTCTTTAACCACAATAATTTAATATATTTTTAGTATCACGCTACATCACTATGTATTAACATACCTACACGTTTAACGTACTTGTTGCCTTCGCCACCAATCGTCTTAAAAATATTTGCAAAAATCCAATGATTGCACCCTGCACAGCTGTATCAATCTAATCGAATGCTGTGTGCTGAACGTGCCAGCTCACCAAAACGCCAACCTTATCACTTACCTGGCAAAGCTGCTGTAATGTACTAAGTATTACCTACCTAGTGGGTTAGCATGATATTGGTAGAACTAGTATTGTACATATTAAACTGAAATTCAAACATTTATTGATTCAATTAGACTTCTTCTAGAAGCACTTTTGAATCGAAACAGTTATACAATATATCACTGATTCGAAAAGCAGTATCTAAGGAGAAAAACTGGCAAGAAACTCCATAGTTGCTCATTTAATTAGATTGAAGAATTTAATTGGGACGTTTTATAATTGACTAACGTTTAAACTATTTAGTAGGTAATCTGTGATTAAATCAAAGAATTTTTAGGCACTGTTCCTGCTATTATTAATTTTACGCCTTGGTCACATGGGGGTATACATAACACAAATAGTGCTTTTATTCTCAGAATTAGCACAATTAAATGTATCTATTTTTATCTATTTAGGAAAGGTTTTTCTTGTTCACCAGGTATTAATTTCTTGTTATTTATTTGATAACCCGTATAATGGGTAAAATTAGTTCTAAAAATAGCACAAGAAATCAAGGCTATGGTCAAAGGTGTGACTTTATGAAAATAACTAATTTAAAAGCCTATTAGTTGAACTTAAGTAGACAATTTGTATGTCGTATGAAAAGTCATCGTTTGAAAATTAGATCTCTAATGTCTCTAAGCTGCTATTAGTGACAGTAAATAGATTTGTTTGACTATTTTAATAGTCATAATTAAAAGTATAAATACTGTTAGAATAGAATAAAATATAATTAAAAGTAATTAAACCATATGCTTTTAATATACGATTGGTGGATGAAAGTACGTAGTAAGGAATCGAAACTATATATAATATAATAAAATATTTTTATGCTTTACTCTTAAAATTAAAAATAACAAGAGAAGTCGAACACCGACCGAATATATGATATATTATCATATTATGCTTTTGTCTTGTTTTTTTGCAATAAAATGTCGAAAACATTATGTTCTTCTCTATAAATATGTAATTTAAACAATGTTATCCTCTCTATTATCTTTGCAAAAAGTAAACAAATACAAATACATCAATATTGTTTGCTGTTATTTTGCAATAAGTGCAAGGATCATCCAAAAATATCAAATACATGGTACCTACATCCTGAACGACCATTCCGAATACTTTAAAGTGCGAGTTCTTTGGCCTTAATTATTTTTATTGTCTCAATAAAAATATATTTTTTATAATCGTGACATGACCTCGACACTATTTGATTTTATTGTTTGAAAAATTATATTCAATAGGAATAAATAAAACCGGCCAAGTGTGAGTCGAACTCGCGCACCGAGGGCTCCGAACAAACCTATTTCTTATTACTTATTTCTTTAAATTTATGCTCTTAGCAATTTTTCTTTTATCAGTGCTATAAGACGTTATTCTCTACCAAATTTCAAGACTCCGTTGCCGGAAGTATCCTGTAAGTTTTGATCCCATTGTGAATGTCGAATTTTGTAAAAATGCAGCATAATCTCATCATAGCATCATAATCAATCAGCAGCTTCTTTTGATTGCGTTAGTTTATAAGTTTAATTGTCAAAGCTTCAAGGGACTGTACTGAGAAAAAGGGCCTTGGCAAACAGACAGACGGACAACAAAGTGATCCTATAAGGGTTCTCTTTTAACTTTTGAGATTTGGAACCCTAAAAATAATAATCATGAAAGACACCAAAAATTACAGTAGACCTTACCTATTATAATTCATTTAGCTCTTAGCCACTAGATATAGTTTTTAAAGTACATTTACATAAAATTAACTATGAATTAATTATCCCGGAGACATTCCACATGAATGTATCACGTGATATTTCGCTTTATTTATTGATTATATTTCATATTGTTAATTATACTTAGTGATAACGTTTTAACAAAACCTCTTTGTCTATACAATAAATCTTAAGACAAACGAGTCTAATAGTCTAACCCAGGGGTTCCCAATCTTTTTCAGCTCGCGGCGCAATTTTGTGTTATGTTTTTTTGTCACGGCGCCCTACCCACCAACCTAGCTATTTGAAAAGGTCGATATAGGTATCTACAATACAAGAATAGAAATAAGGTTTGGCAGAGAAGAACAAAAATTAAAAATATTAACTCAATTTCTTGATTGTTAAATAATTTAAAGAGAAATCCGATACCGATTCGAGCGCTCAAAAAAAGGTACTCGCGAATATAAGCAGATCGACACACGGCGCCCCTCGAACTTTCTACGGCGCACCAGGGCGCCGGCCGCGGCGCACAGTTTGGGAACCCCTGGTCTAACCTGATCCTAAGCGTGCGTCATTAGTATTATGTTTTAGAGAACAGGATGGAATAGTGATACATAAAAATTTAATGTCCCTTTAATTGAGTAAAAATTATTTGCCTATATTCAAATTACATCTAAGATGCTGTAACTTTATATGTTTAATGGATATAGTATAAAATAACCGTCGCCTCTGGGTTATGGTAGAGCCTGATTTAAATATCATAGAGTTTCAAAGTACTACTTAAGAATATGTCCAGATGAACCTTTCAGCTATTTTCAGTATAAATGTTAATAACACCCTTTATAATGTCAGAAAAAGTAACTAAAACGGTGTTTCATGATCCTATAATTTTTAATTATTATTTGCAGAAAGGCTCATATACGTTTGCTTACTAATAATAATTATTACAAATTATGCAGGCAATCATCATCATATTTTTTATTTTTTATAACACAAATGGCCAAACAAGAAGTCTTCGACACGGCTACAAGTTTTATAATGCTTAGGAAAAATAATACAGCTGTCGTCGTCGATGCAAATTGATAAATTTATATACATATAAATAAGTAAAATTTGTCATGAGATTTAGTATCTTAGTGGCCTTAGCATTGTAAAGACTTATAAAGTTAATATTCAAAATGTTAATCAATTTTATATACATAGTGGGTTTCATTGTTTTCTGCAATGCAGCGTCAGGTAAAATATTTATGTTACGCTTTAGACTTTCATTTTCCAGGAATATTTTTAAAAGGAAGGAAGGAAAGACGTTAAACCTTATTGTTGATTTTCATTAGCAGAGATTGCTATTTCTAGAATTTAGACAATTATAAATTAAATAATTAAATGTAATTACTACTATAACATGAAATAAAGATTTGATCTTATACATTATATTAGGTTCGACGGCTTATTAAAAGTAGGTAATTCCTTATAAACTTATTTATTTTATTAACTAAATGACAACAAATAGACTATACAGGGTGTCCCACTGTTGGTATACTAAGCTCAAAGGAGGTTATAGTTTTGCATACGCTGAGTACGTAAAAAATACTTATAAAATTCCAGACGCATTATTTTCAAATAGATGAATTCTTAAAACTCTATGTTGTACACCCATAACTAGCAACCTGCCCAACTTTGCCACTAGCACGTGAGCTATCGTTTAAGATTATGTTTTCATAGACAAAGTGCTCACATTAGAGAAGCGGTTTATGCCGGCTGCGCGAAGCTAGAGAAGAAAACATGGATTTTCAGGAAAAATTTAGCAAAAAATTTTTGACGAAGTTTTGTTGTTTAAGTATTTTTTACGTGATCAGTGTATGCAAAACTACAAGGCCCTTCGCGCTTAGTATAGCAATAGTGGGACATCCTGTATATTTTGCGCCTTTTTATAACAAAAAAAGAAATATTCACTTAATACTTTACACAGAATTATCACTTCCATTTTACTAATAAGGCTTCTTCAACGCTTCTGTTTACAAACCTTCACATAAATGGATATCATTGAATCTAATTTAAAATATAATTTTTTAATGGTGACCTGTATCTGCCGCTTTCCTGTTTTAGCAAGAATTTTGAAGGTCAAAATAACAACTGTCGAGTATAGTATGTATAATATATTATGTTCAAGCGAATCAGTTTATATCATTTCAAATTTTTATTCGTCGTAAGTTTAAAACAAATTTTGTTTTTGTTTTTTTTTTTTTTCAAATTTTACGCTAAAATAATATTATGTAAACAATGGAGTAAAATATATAGTTATAAACGTAGGCAGTATTTCCAAATTTTAAATATATTATACTAACCGTATGTTATTTCTAAAGTAATTCTGCTTTAGAAATAAAATATATTTTTATTAAATAAACTAGTTTTGCACTCGTGGCTTTGCTTTCATTCCCTTACCTTTTGCTCAATAACCGATCCCCATACAAATTTGAATCCCCTTTTTCATCATCTTTACGCTTTGTTTCCACAAAAAAGTTCCCTCTCTAGACTTCATCAATTAGTTCTGGAGTGCAATCATAACAAACAGACAGACATCCTGAGGTACTTCTACGTATATATTATAAAAAACCGGCCAAGTGCGATTCGGACTCGCGCACGAAGGGTTCCGTACTATGGGGACGCCGCTTATTTTTTATTTTTAGTGTTTGATGCTATAGCGGCAACGGAAATACATAATTTGTGAAAATTTCAGCTTTCTAGCTATCACGGTTTATGAGATACAGCCTGGAGACAGACAGACAACGAAATCTCAGTAATAGGGTCCCGTTTTACCCTCTCGGTACGGAACCCTAAAAATCAAATGTCACATACCAAAATTTTCAAATCGAATTGCGTAGTTAGGGTCTAATACATGAATATGTTTGGAAAAATTACAAAAATTGTATACAGAAAAAAATTGAATTATAGAGAACACTTACACGTTCCCCACGGCTCATACTCATCCTCAAACAAAATAACCTTGATAATCTTCTAATACTGGGTTGATTAAAAATTATTAGGTATAATTAAAATTATATTTGTTATTATTCAAATTATAATCAAAAATGGCCAGTGTTTGATCTTGGGTTTCATCTATTTTCATTAAAAACTTAATGCAAATCGTTACCGTAGTTTAGCCTTGTAGGTAAAACCTATCAAACAGACGGAGTTTTCCATTTATAATATTTGTATCTACGTATTAATTTATCAGCACTTAAATGAAGCAAGAAAGATCTTAAACTTTGATTATTTTCAATAGTTCATGTTTTACAGATTGTAAGTTTAAATATCTAATCTATTAATTCTAGGGATTCACCGCGCGTGTCATCTTAGACCACATCTCTGCTTAACACAGGCGAGATTGTGGTCAAGCGCTTCCGTATTCCCAATAAAAAAAAGTTTAAATATAAAGATTTCATATGTAGCATAGCATTATAGATTTATCCAACTATCGGCTGCACCTAGGTCCTAGGTATTGTGTAAAAATAATCTTCTTTCTTCATGATGTAAACATAATACACACGTTCAGTTCAATCAAATATTTATTCCAGTGTCCTACATAAAGCCATGTAAACCAACTGACAACGCATGCATGCTGGCCAGCGCGCAGAGCGCAGTAGATTACGTGGCCCCTGGTATCCAGGAGTGGGGTGTGATCTCCTCAGACCCGCTATCCATCGACGACATCCGTAATGATGACGCCAATCTGAAACTGGGCTTCAGGAACATGAAAATCGTCGGTGCCAGCAAGTGCAAGATTGAGAGCGTAACGTACGTACAATTACAATAAACATAAATAAAACATGTGAAAACAAAACAAAACTAAAATAGCTGGGAAACAAAGCAGTAACTGTTTTTAACGAATATATTGTATAGACAATATGATTTCTCACATAATTTAAAACAATCATTTTTGTCCAATGCGATTTTTTTGCTATCTCTTAATTACGCTCAACTCTAAAGAAGAGTAAAGACATAAATGGTTCTTAATTTTCTTGTATTATCTATAGAGAGACTATACTGTAATAATAGATAGTAACAAAGTTATATTTTTAATGCAATGTATGTTAGCGTATAATTATTTAAAAAAACATATAAAAGATAACCTTTTAACCCGTGATTAGAGCTAAGTCCTAACCTTCTATCGTTAATTTACTAGATCTTCATGAACATTGTAATTAAAACTAGTCGTCTCTCTTACTTCAAGGTCAATAATTTAAATGCTTACATTAATTGGTGCTTCGATTTTCTAGAAACACATATTGTTATGACAACGTTTTCAGTTTATAATAGGTTTGTTATTAAAAACATTATCGTAACATTTTTAAGTGGGTGGTATGCTTTTCTGTTAATTATATTAGGATAATCTTTATATATATATAGGATAATCGAATCGTTTTTAAAATGTAACACATTTTAAAAACTATATATATATCACTATAAGGATAATCGAATCGTTTTTAAAATGTAACACATTCAAACCTCGAACTGCAGATATTGATCTATTTTTCTATTTATTACATATGTACATTATTATCCTCACATCAATTCCAATAATCGAAATCCATTAGATCTAAGTAGTAGATCCAAATACACCCTGCATCGGTTTTTAAAAGCTTCGTTCCACGAAGAATGTATTTCTTCTCATTCACATAGAATCCTCCTCTGAAAATAAAATGTATAATAATGAATAATTATATAATTACAACTGTACTTACTGTAACTAAAAAAAAAGTAACATCTCTATAGAATGTTTATCGTAAATAAAGAATTATGAATTATGAATTACAGGCGTGATTTAGATAAATCTACAGTCAAAATAACAGTGGAATGTCCCCTTAAAGCTAACGGCCAGTATGATCTTAAAGGAAAAATTCTGTTCTTTGAAGCCTATGGAGATGGTGACTTCGAAATCAAAACAAGTAAGTAAATTTTCTGATGTATAATATTATAATCAGCCCGAAAGAGCCACTTAAATCAAAGCTGTTTTTTTTAATTGAAGCGAAACTTCTTTAGGCGCGTTGAGAGTAAAATTTCAAGGTCGCGTCATGGCAATACCGTCACGTCATTGAGTGAGTCGACGATTTTGGTATCTTTGAATCTTGCCAAAAAAAGTGTCACTTCTTACACGTGTGCTCGGCACACACGCTCTTTTTTTAAATTCATTTGACCAAGGTCATTGCTATCTTTTCAATTCATTTAGCTAAGTATTTTCTTCCAAAAATAGAGAAATAAGGCCATTAGTTTTGCATCCATCGTTATAAAATATTGTTGGACATTCTTTTTTTTTTCTTTTGGAATAAAAAACCTCTTAATTATATAAACTTCGCATTATTTAACATTTGATAAAACATGCAAAGAAAGATAAGAAATTTTTAAAACAGGTCTATGTGCGTATATGTATAAACTAGCTGTTGCCCGCAGCTTCGCTTGCGTGGAAAAGATAAATTTTCATCCCCTATTTTACCCCTTTAGGGGATGAATTTTCTAAAATCTTTTCTTAGGGGACGCCTACGTTATGACATCTACCTGCATGCCAAATTTCAGCCCGATACGTCCAGTGGTTTGGGCTGTGCGTTGATAGATCACTATATCAGTCACCTTTGAGTTTTATATATATCTTCTTATATATAAAAATGAATCGCAAAATGTGTTGGTAAGCGCATAACTCGAGAACGGCTGAACCGATTTCGATAATTCTTTTTTTATTATATTCCTTGAAGTACGAGGATGGTTCTTATGTAGAGAAAACGTAAACATGTACCTACCACGGGCGAAGCCGGGGCGGACCGCTAGTAGATAATAAATACACTCAGTATAAATTTGATTCAAAATGGCAAAAAATTAAAGCTAGTGCCAACGCTGGTGCTGGCAATTTATATGGTTTACAGGTAAATTAGCTTGGAGAAATTTTTGCATATGTAGTGGTGTGTATATTACTCAGATCTTAGAGCGCGTTTCCACTATATCGTTCTGGCCTATACAAAAATGTTTCGATATCCTAACATTACTATTTAATTTTATACTTATTCCTAGCAACACTTTTGTTTTCAATAAAAACAAGTTTTTATTTGAAAGTAAATGGTTTTATAAAAAAAAATATATCATTCAATTTCACGTCCTTGAGCAAACGACAAGGCGACTACCGTGAAACAATAAAATATCGTGTCCATAATAATTTGTTTCATAATTAATATTTGACCATAATAATTACGAAACAAAACAAATAAATAAATCGTCACTTGATAGTGGAAAGTGGAAACACGCACAAAATCAGAATAAACCAGTTTACGCTGTCCGCAGGTGCCACGTGCAGTCGTTTGGTACCGTTAGAACATAAAGCACACATTTCATTCAAAAATTATAATTATTACGTATAGACCGGGAGATATTGACACAAAATTTCGAGTCATTTGTAACAGGATGGCGGTTCTACAGGGGTCTTAGTACGCAATGACAAAAAGAATAAAACCGGCCAAGTGCGAGTCGGGCTCGCGCACAAAGGGTTCCGTAGCAGCAAATATAATAAATTACAGTTAAATCAACCTATCTCAAAAACTATAAGAGATACTTTGATCAAACCAAAAATCGTTGAAAGAGTTAATTAGCATGCATCACCTCTATTTTTTTTAGAATTTTATACCCCGTAGTTATAAAAATAGAGGGGGGGGGACATACTTTTTACGACTTTGAGAGCTGATATCTCAAAAACCGTTCACTTTAAGAAAAATGTTTTTTAGAAAACTTTATATCATTTTAAAAGACCTTTCCATTGATACCCCACACGGGTATGTACATCGAAAAAAAAAATTTCATCCCTCAGTTACATGTATGGGGGGCCCCACCCCCAATTCTTTTTTTTACTATTTAGTGTCATATTTTTGTAGCGGTTCATACAACACATATTCCCATCAAATTTCATCACTGTAGTACTTATAGTTTCCGAGTAAATCGGCTGTGACAGACGGACAGACGGACAGACGGACAGACGGACATGACGAAACTATAAGGGTTCCGTTTTTGCCATTTTGGCTACGGAACCCTAAAAACGATGGTGTGAACACTGGTACCGGCGGCTTAGTCGCGTGGGCGTTAGTCGAACTCGTCGGAAAAATAGCGAAAGTCAAACGATTTGTAACACAAAAATTTTAGAATTTACCGATAGCCCATAAAAAAGAAGTAGGCGGTAGTGTCATGCCATACTTTTCCGGTGTGACTTACAGCCCGCCATACCGACGCGAATGTGTTGATTAAAAAAAAAAACAATTCAACCATTTGTACCAGGCTAACTTTTGCACAGGTAACCATCGTCGTGCAGCTATTTACGAAAATCGCCATGCCATACTTTTCGGACGATTCCAAATGGTCGCCATACCGCCGAAAATCTGCAAAAATTTTTTTTTTCGCCAAACTTTTTGTACCAGTATTGCATTTGGATTTTTGGAGAGTATTTGATAAAATGTGACCATTATTATAATATTTACCATACTTCTAGTAGGGGGAAAAAGTGCTGCCATACTTAAAAAATTAATTTAGTATTAATTTATATAAGTGAAGATTTCCACCACCTAGATCTTTGAAATTTTGTATTTATATTCGTTGAACCTCAAACTTACAGGAAAAGTTAGTGCCATACTGTTACTAATCGTTCAAAATACGAATAAAATCTTACAATAAAAAAAAATCTTATACACATTCGCCACCTCCCACAGGTATGGCATTATCACACTTCTATTTATAATCATTCAGGAGTTGTTGAAAAAAAAAATTTAGGGTGGTACAAATGGTTCGGCGAAAAAAAAAATTTGCAGATTTTCGGCGGTATGGCGACCATTTGGAATCGTCCGAAAAGTATGGCATGGTGATTTTCGTAAATGGCTGCACGACGATGGTTACCTGTGCAAAAGTTAGCCTGGTACAAATGGTTGAATTGTTTTTTTTTAAATCAACACATTCGCGTCGGTATGGCGGGCTGTAAGTCACACCGGAAAAGTATGGCATGACACTACCGCCTACTTCTTTTTTATGGGCTATCGGTAAATTCTAAAATTTTTGTGTTACAAATTGTTTGACTTCGCTATTTTTCCGACGAGTTCGACTAACGCCCACGCGACTAAGCCGCCGGTACCAGCGTTCACACCATCGTTTTTCTTTTTGTCATTGCGTACTAAGACCCCTGTAGAACCGCCATCCTGTTACAAATGACTCGAAATTTTGTGTCAATATCTCCCGGTCTAGTTAATGTAAAAGTTATACGTATGTTAAATGTGCAAATATTAAAATAAAGTCTCATCTTTTTCAGAGGAGAAACACATATAGTTTAATTTAAAATCCCTTATATATATAAAATAAAAACTAAAAATAAAATGTTGTTTTATTTTATTTGCTGACCATACACTACTACAAACGCAAAAATTTCTCCAAGCTAATTTACCTGTAGTTCTGACAATTTATATGCGTTTTTTTATATTTTGTTAAAAAATAATTATTTTTATTTCAGACAGAGTGAAAATCACCATGGTACAAAAAATAAAGACAGTCCAAGGATCAGACGGCAAGAAACATTGGAAGATCACCGGTTTCGACTACTCTTATGATCTGGTTGAGAAGGTCGACATTCGCTTCGACAATCTCTTTGACGGAGATGAGGCTAGAGGTGGGTATTTTATTGTTTATCTTACATTTCTAAATGGCATGTTTTGCCTTTGTTTTTGTAACATTTGCATGTGAATCCAGCTCGTATATTTTTTTTTTATTTTTGCGGGTTTTTCAAGTGTTTTAATCGTGTTAGATTAAATCATGCTGTAAACGTAAGAAAACTTCTTAACAAGTAAAACAATTGCTAAAACTACTCCCTCTCACCTTGTATATTCGTAGTTATTGATAAAATTAAATTTTTGAGTAATAAAAAAGGAAATCTAGAAAAAAGATCCTTACTCAGCTTTTTACCGCTCTAATTTAGAAAAGAATGTAGTTAATACATAATTATTAAGAATATTCAACAGACTCTAATGTCCATATTGTTCTTTTCAGCCAAGCCTATCCAAGAAGTCATGAACCACAGCTGGAAAGATATGGTGACTGAAGTGGGAGGACCAATCATTAAGGAACTGCTTGGTGAAATCGTAGGCATCATCAATAAATTCTACCACGCTGTACCAGCCGAAAACTTCGAAATTGTATAAATGCCCTCCTAAATTTGATTAAATGAATAAAATTTTAGTAATATTTTTAATCAAATAATTTTATTTCTTCAGCATGTTGTATTAATCTTAATCCTTCCTATAATGTCTAACATTTCTATTCGAACACGACAATCCATCCAACGTTTGATTCAAATAATAACTAATATAAGTATTACCACAGACACTACAATACTAGTGTAGAGGTTACTACCTCCTACCTAGTAATACTTTACTACATTCTGTTCTTCTTGGTAAAATATAACCAATAAGACCACACTATTCTAACCCTACTCAAAACGCATTTTCTGACATTCTATTAAAATGAGAGTGATTAGTGTTTATTTTGCTCACAATTACCGGCTAACAACCACCATTAGTCTTCGAGCCATGCCCACTATTGGCACTAGTGGTAATTAGACGAGTCGCCTGACAGTGGATATTGATTGCCGCGCATCATGACATCGATTTGGAGTGACGTCTCGAAATAGCTCGAAATGGACGTAATTTGAATGCCACTCGAGTTCCCTTGTTCCGTAGCTTTCGTAGCAAAATGTGTTGGCAAATTAACGATACTGGAATATTACAAACTTATTTATTAGTATTGCAAATAAGACAAAGATATTGTCTTTATACGAAGGGAAATGTACAGTTAAATTCAACCTATATACATCAGCACTTATGTAACTGCATATATTATAATCTACCACAGATTAAATAGGCCAACGACGACGACATCAAATTTTAAATTTTCCAAAATGAGCATTAATTATTGTCAGCACAAAAATAATATAACAAAAAAGGTAATTAAAAAATAATATTTTATTAATGTCTACTAATAAACATGTTTTATCAAATAAAACCATCGTCGACCGGTCTCATTCCATCTCAGTAATAAATTAAGCAAAAAATCTGATTACCTATGTATAATTATTTCGTTGTCATTTACATATCTAAGATCCTTCTTAGCTAATTATCATTTTTTAAATTTTAAAATATTAGCAAAAATTATTCCTTGAATATCTAAAATTATGTTTAATATTTTTAAAATATAGTTCTCTATTTAAAAATTCTAAAAGATAAGAACATTTATTTAATAAGTTGACGAAGCCAACCTTGTTAAATTTGATTATGTTTGAAATTCAATTTATTCACTATTTTATTTAACTACATAATATAATACACTGTTAAACATCTGTTAAATTCCTTAGTAAAAATTTAAGACTATTGACTATTAGAAAACAATTAACATAACGTAAGCATTGAACAGATAACATTACAAATATTTTCATAAATCAAAAGTCGACATTGTCTCCACAGGATTAAAATCAAAAATGAAAACACATTCCCAACGCATAATCAGTGGGTGGTAATTAAATTGTAACCAGAATAATAATTATGCATCGGTGGTCGCTTCTGGTAGGTAGATGTATGTGTTTTACAGCCGTAAACCTATTTTTAAATTATTTAATTGAATCATTAAATGCATATTAATGAAGCTGTGTAGATCGTATGATATTTTTATTATTATTATATTATACTATATTAGCTTTTAAATGTTTATACGATGTTTATAAAAGTGTATATTATAATAACAATACTCATAATAATGTTTATCTGAACAACCAATTACAGAACTGATAGAAGATAAGATTGATGAAATTATTAGTTCAACGAATTTGTCCGCGAAATACAACCGTTTCCAGTAATTTCTCATTGAAAATAAATACAGATTTGCTCTACTAAATAAACATTTTCCGCAAATTAGTCTACTTCGTCTTATTAACGATACAGAAACGATAAAAACATCTTGTTTTCACCAAGTTCTAAGTTTTAATAGCCAATTAAAATAATTAATAAATATCGTGCTCATAACATCATACTTTTGGAAAAATGTTTCGTTCGCTAATTGGCGTGGTCCAATATAATTTTCTGAACGTGCCTGTTTACATAATTACTGTAATGAGACGCCATAAAGCACTGTTGCCTAACAAGGAGATTACTAAATAAATTCATTTGACATACATAATTAACTTTGTAACGATAACATGAACGTGCGCCAGACGCGACTTATTAAAAATAACATCCGTCACATTTTCTACAAAATTCCTTGGTCTTATGATTTTGTACCTGAGTTTAGAAAGTTTGCGTATGTCCGAGTGCTGTTTTAAACTTATATTAAACTATGAGAAGCATGTAATGTTATGTTTGAGATAAATAATAGTAGATAAGAAATTAAGTCATTGTTAGTGACAGACGTAAAGTATTTTTGTAGTATGTAGGTATTGACTTATAGTTAATTATTAAAAAAATAATAAGAATGGTGTTATCGATCTCAACAATGATCTTTTACAACTTTATTATCCCTTATGAAATTTCCCGTAGTGAAACGTCTCTGCGTTTAATATTTCTATTTAAAGTACCTAGTATATTTATGCGCTGTATCAACTTACTTCAAGCACAAAAGAGCTACCAAATTCAATGCTGGTAAATATCAAATTTATATGGTCCAGACGTAACAGAACGTCCATATAATACAGAAGTAACACTGACCATAAACACGCTGCAGTAAACAGAAGAAATTTTAACTGTTTAATGCGTTTAACCACAGAATAAAGTTTTTATGCGCCGCATAATATACCGCCCGAGATGGAAAGTTTTAAAATATGAAAATAACCATACATAAACTAACCGATAACTAACATGAATGTAAATATATTGCAGTACGTAAATATTTTGTTTCTTAACGTTCAGATTTATTTATCTTGTCTTTCACCATTCATTAACGATATTTTATTAACTTTAGTACTAATTTTAATTACTCTATGCCCTTTTTGTGATTAAATTCAATTTGTGAAAAGCAAAAAGCGTCACTTTGTAATATTGCTATCAACACCATCTGTAGATGATCATACAAATAATGAGATAATTGTACTACTATACTTCTATTAGTATCTATATAAAGTATCTATATATTTTCTTATAAATTATTATCAATAGGTAATAATTTATCTATGAGCTACTTATAGTCGGGAGCTTTCTTCCTGCACTATGTCTGTAATTTATGTCAAGAATTTCTCAAGATGAGAAGTTATTAGAAGAAGCAAGCTTGAAGCTAATACTAAATTACAATCTGAAAAACATCATTTAGGTAGATTCGAACAGTAGTCCATGACATCATGCATAATACGAAATAGTATTTTCTTTTTTTAGACTAAATTACTCATTATGAAAAAGACCAATAACTGTTACCGATTTCCCAACTAATTGTGTTTTCACACAGTTTTCAACAGTTACACAGTTGTTAACGGTGACAAGCATCCTTTACATTATTATTTATCTTCAATCTACATTATTTACCTACAGCTTCAGTCTAAATCAGATCTAAGCTACTCGAGAAGGCAGCGACGGACTCACAAATGTGAGCCGAGTGGCCTGAGTGAAAAGTTTGACGGTCGCCTGACAGTTTACAAGCGCCTCCTTTCACATAAACTGGATACAGGTTTTATTAAGGGGTTTTATTAATTACTGTTTTATAAAGTTACCCGCTTTTTCCTAATTGCCGCAGACATGAGGGAAAAGTGTGAACTGGATTGTGTGTTTTGTTATTATCAACACGATTGATGTGTAAAATGTGTATTATATTATGAGTATTTCTCGAATGTATTGAATACTAAAGCAGTTGTAATGATTCCTTTTTTTGACAGGCATGCAATGAAAATAAAATTTTGCGTCGTCACTCGTAAATAAAAAACAGACTTTAATTGCAAAACAGCAATTTTCTAGCAGTAAGATACACCAGTTTTTTCAGTAATTATTCAGTAAATTATCCTATTTCCAAGATATCTTCAAAAATCGTCAATTCCAACATCCATACTAATATTATAAATGCGAAAGTAACTCTGTCTGTCTGTCTGTCTGTTACTCAATCACGCCTAAACTACAGAACCAATTTTCATGAAATTTGATATGGAGATATTTTGATACCCGAGAAAGGACATAGGCTACTTTATATCCCGGGAAAATGACGCAATCCCGGAAATCGAAAGGGAACGGGAACTATGCGGGCTTTTCTTTGACTGCGCGGGCGAAGCCGCGGGCGGAAACCTAGTAAAACTATATACTAAAATCAAATGCAAATAGAATTCAATTTTAAATATGCAAAACTTTCCCAGTTTATACCTACGTGTTTCACGTAACTTCACTTGTACAGTATGTTCGTAAATATTCCATAAAGTTGTATCCCTTTAAGAGCGCTTATTCAATTTAACGCAAGTCAAAATCTCCGCGATCTATTACGATAGATCGCGGCTTGCGCTATCCTTTTACTATGAACAGCATAGGTCCACAGGAGAGCGCCGAGCAACATGTCCTCTCTCTGGAAAGGCTCGCTGCCGACTGATTTGAATCGGGTCGCGCGCAGTGTTTTATAGTACTTTAAAAAAAATTTTAGAAAAATAATAGAGGTACCTTAGTTGATTTTTTAAATTTTATCTTATAAGTAAGACATTCTTTTATTGCAATATGTATAAATTATATTCAATTAAGTCAAATATCTTGGTGAAAATAATCATTTTGTCGACTATAATTTCTAAAAAAAATCACATTGTTCGGATTTTAATTTCGTAAGTTAGGAGTCCAAAATAAAAAAATCTTTTAACTAACTATTTTAATAAGGATTTTTGCAGTTAGTTAAAAAAAATTGTGTGTTAGATCTGTCAGCAATTTCAGATATTTTTAGCTTCGAAATTGACACTAAAAGTGAAATCAAGTAATCATCGGCTCAGTTATCGTGATGGTATTCACAAATACTGTATTAATTGAAAAAAACTCTTAACTAACTACATAGACAATAAAATTTCCTAAAATTATTAGTAATTCATATGTTTGTAAGATAAGTGGTTGATGGACAATCTGGTTTGAAAAATCACATATTTGAGCCAAACAGCGCACGGACCGCGTACACGGCCTTAATATAAACACTCCTTTGGGACAAACAAAAAGACAATTCGAGTCACTACAGTGCTATGTAGTTTGCACTTTGACAAGTTTGCTGTTCTTTTTATAACGTGGCTTTCTTTGTTCTTAAGGAAGAAAAAAAGCACTATAGACGCAAATAAAAGAAAACAAATTCACAAACAGTTGATAAGTTGGGGTTGAAACGCTAAAATGAATTAGTTGTTGCAATTCCTTTGTTTGGAAAAGGGAGCTTCATGGTTATCATGGCAAGGCTTCTCTTATTTCATTATACCAATATTTTTCATTTTAAATCACTGAATACATAAACCCAAATGATATAATATAATAAAGAAAAAACAAATGAGCATGTTATTAAAAGAACTGTTATTACATTTCAGAACATCTTACATGTTATTCATAAAAAAACAATATAAGATTTCAGAACAATTTAGGCTTTTGATGTAATCAAGATTTCGAAATGAGTTTTTATTTAAATCAAAATGAGATGTAATATTCCTTTATAAAGCCGTAAAAATTGTTAATCTGAAGTATTTAAGATATTATAGTGTCAAGATTTGAAGAAAATTAAAGTAGATCTTAAATTACGCCAAATAAATTGGAGCGCAATTTATTTTATGAGTAGTACTCGAAATGTAAATAAAATAGTAAACGAATTATTTCTAGGATTCGTTGTTACGAAGCTCAATTTAAATATTAAAGTCCAATTTTTATTTCTTTATGAACTCACTTTCAATTCATTCATAGAAAAAACCGAATAAAATCGCAAAAATTTCGTTTAAATTCAGTTCGTATAAATTCAAACTGGTACATTAAATACGGTGATCATAAATATTATACAAACTGAATTTTTTACAAACGGCCACATTGAATACGAGAAAGCAAACTAATTAATAAAAAATTAAACCAATTTAGCAGTTCCCGTTTACATTAACCAATCTGCAGCGCGGGTTAATGAGCAAAAAATTACTTAAAGTTAATTCACAAAGAAATTTCTTCGGAACGTTGCCACAAGTCGCAAATGATCGCAGTAATTATAGTCTACAGGATATTTTCGTTCTGATGGAGTTAAAATAGACGCATAACTACATGACATTAATAGCATGACGAATTGAATGATTTCGAAACGACCGACATTTTCGCAATCGCATATTTTTTCCCGTTTTACTCAAAAGGTGTAAATTAATAATTAACAATAACATTTCTCCGTTGTAAGTTAATTTAATATTTATTTCCTTAGGAATTTGTATTAGATATAGACGACGTAGACGTAGAGCTGACGAAAGTATATTTCAATCGCTGAAATTTGTATGCGTGTGCATAATTTGCATGTAATACGAATATATTTGTTTTTTCTTATTTGCCTCTTCTTAATCGCTCAAAGATCTTAAATTTTTACATGAGAACAAGTATACAATGTGTAATTCCGTTTCTCAAACAGAAGTAGATACGTAAGATAAATAAATCTACTCGTATTACGCTCATAATTTTGCAATTATCTTTTTGTATTTTGAAGGAAAATATATCTAAGTATATGAAAATAGCGAATTACCATCTCTAAAGCCGCTAGATATTTTGACAAAAACACATTCCCTAATGGTGAGAAATATATTTCAATCTTACGAAATACAAAACAATTCGGAGGCAAAAAATCAGCAAGAAAGTTGCTCAGTAAACTCAAAGGCTCAATATTAATTTCACATAAAGATAAGAAACGCTGTTTCCAACAAAAAAGGTAAGTTGTCCGCGGCCAAAAAATGAAATATCGATTTTGTTCAAAACATGATAGGACACGAAGCTTTTAGACGGAAACTTTGAAATTGTTCACTTTTTATCTGGAATCACAATCCATTTTTGTTTCAGCCTTATATTGGAATTGATTGTAACTTATCTATTATATTATATTGAACTTTTTTTGGGATTAACCTTTGTTTTATGTAAATTTTGGAATTTGTATGTTGTTTGTTATAGTTTGTAACAATTATTCCTATGCTTTTTCACTGATCAGTATACCAGGAAAATATTTTTACTCGATCAAGCAAAGCGTTTCAAGTTTAACAGGTCTCTAAAATCATAAAAAAAATATGGTTACAAGTCTCCAGCGCTTGATATAGGCATAACTCAGAAGACGATTTAACAAGCCTCAAGGGCTTACAATCCCTTCAAACACATTTGATACATTAAAATCACAGACAACATAAATGTTGCATCTTCTTTTATTTTATATAATCGATAAATATCTATATATACCCCTGCAACAGTTTAAATGCAATTCTACAAATAACGATTCATCGAACAACAGAGAATTCGAGAAAGTTCTAGTTTGTCAGTCAGACGACAGTAGCAGCCGTCAGGAGATCACTTCGGGAGGGATCCTTTTATAAATTGCCTCGCTATCTAAATCTGAGATAAGTTGAACTTTCCAATTTCGCTACATATAAATGGCATTGGCATGGGGTAAGAAATCAAAACAAACGTTGGGGCTGAGCCACGGTGACTGATTGTCTTACGTAATACTTTTGTATGCTACAGTTTCATATGAACTGTACATTACGTTAGAGATATTTATACTCCTCTATCCGTCTCAAATTAACTGCGTTGGACCTTTTTGGTTTATTAGAAAAATACGCCACAGAGCGTTACTTTAAATATGCTAGGTACATAAAACTTACTTATAAATTAGACAATGTGTACCTAATACTTGTGTTTTGACTTTTGGAACACATAATGTATGACATACATAATAACTATTTTTTATAAAGCTCCATATATTCAAATAACGCTAAAATGAAAAATGATAAAATGTTACCTACATCAGTAATATACAAAATTCTGAATGTACTCACTCTTTTATTTCTATTATAAATCATTTTTAATGTCATGTCGACTTTAGTGCCATTAAGTAGGGACACTATAAATTTATATAAATACTAGCGGTCCGCCCCGGCTTCGCCCGTGGTACCTACATGTTTAAACTATCCTATCTCTCAAGTTGGATCGAACTGCACATGGTGTGCGAATTTTATTATAATCGGTTAAGTGGTTTAGGAGTCCATTGAGGACAAACATTGTGACACGAGATTTATATATATTAAGATTATACGCGACCTAAGAAACAATTCCACGAAACTAGCATCATTAAAGAAAAATATAGATGAAATTTGCGGTCGTACAGCGGCAGTAGCGTTTGGAAAAATATGGTGATATATTATAATTTATAAGAAATTAAATACACGGAAACCCCCTGGCAAATGCATATTATAGCAATTATTGTTCTAAAATTACTTCTTTCATTGACTGACAATACTTAAAATTTGCATTTGGATAGATGACTTAATATGCAGATAATAAAGCTCATTTCGAATACTAAATCCCTTGAATTATTTTTACCAAGGATTAATCAATACCAAATTACATTACCAATTTAATTTTACACATATAAATTGATATAAAAGTATCTATACTACATTAATTCTCCGTCCTCTATAGAATTTGACACAATCCATGCCTTTCTTCATAAATTGAAACACAAACAATATACCTAATACCCAAACATTTAACCAACGTTATCTCGACGTGTAAGTAATTGGCTTCATACAGAATATTTCAATAGGAAAATCTGTCTACATATTCTGACTATCCTTCAAAATGCTTCATAGATTGTGTATCATATTCGAGGAATACTCAGGGGTTCCCTAACTGTGCGCCGCGGCCGGCGCCCTGGTGCGCCGTAGAAAGTTCGGGGGGCGCTGTGAGTCCATCTGCTTATATTCGCGAACTGTATCTTTTTTGAGCGATTGAATCGGAAAGAAAAATAGCGTCGTAAAATGACATACAAGATTTTAAAATTGCTACGACGATAGGTACCTACTTACGTCGTGCGCATCGCCTTTATTGTTTTTTTTTTTGGGTGGGTAGGGCGCCCTGAGAAAAAACTTAACATCAAACTGCGCCGCAAGCTGAAAAAGATTGGGAACCCCTGCCGGTCTAGCTCGTTCACCGTTTAGCAACGTTAACTAAACGATAAGCGTATCTCAATAACAGGCTTCACAGGGTATTGCCTTTATCTTGTCCTATTTCAGGATAGGACTTGACTGACATGTGATAATTTTGCTCATAAAACACTTCGATATGACGAGGATGTTAAGCTTTTTGACGAGCTGTATATCGTTTAGGCATTTATATGATACTAGCGGTCCGCCCCGGCTTCGCCCGTGGTACATATTTCGCAATAAAAGGTAGCCTATGTTCTTTCTCAGGGTCTAAAGATTGTCTGTGCCAAATTTCATCAAAATCGGTCCAGTAGTTTATGAGCCTATTCATTACAAACAAACAAACAAACAAAGTTTTCCTCTTTATAATATTAGTGTAGATGATATTATATGATATGATGATTATTTATATAAGACAACAAATAAAGTTGCTAGCTATAATTAGAAATATGTAACATGAAAAGATTGTTTAAAAATATAGATAACTAGCTTTTCGCCCGCAGCTTCGCCCGCGTAGTCAAAGGAAAACCCGCATAGTTCCCGTTCCCGTTTGATTTTCGGTAAAAACTATCCTATGTATCTATTAATCCAAGTTACCCTCTAGGCTTGTGTCAAATTTCATAATTATAGATTCAGCAGTTTTTGCGTGAAGAAGTAACAAACAAACAAACTTTCGCGTTTATAATATGTAGTAGGATAATATAATAGTGGGATAGTTAAATATAGATTGATAAAGTTTTGTTACGAACAAATTAATAAAATGTTTTCCATATAATTTTCCGTGTAAATTTTAAAACATTTCAAACAGTGGACACAAGCACCCGCTGTTCCACATTATGTACGACACGCAACTCCAACACGATCCGTTGCCAAAACCCTAATGGCCGAAACAAATACGTTTTTAATTCTGATAATTCAATGCAATGAAATATGAAACGTGTTCTGTACTGCAATGGAGGATTACGTCAAACGATCTCATTTAAAATTTTAATAATCCATCCATAAGCGCTATAATATTAACGAATATTTCGTTTGGCGCTGAAATATTTCATTTATCGCGCATTTATTGCCTTAAAAATGTCATTTATCACCTCCAATAAGCCATTGTTTGATTGTTATGTATGGAGTTACAAATGTCAACATTCGGGGCTTTTATGTTAGCTATTTGGTACACGTGGATGAATGTTAATACCATCGTAACGTTATGTAAGCTCGTCATTATACAGATCAGCTTTTAGCTTGCCATAACAGACTTAATGTGCGCAAATATAGGGCCAAGTGTATGCAGATTTAGATTATAACCACAAACTTAGTACTGAATAATTATCATGATCATGATAAATTTTCGTTGTATAATAAGCAACTTACGTTAACGTTATATTTTACTATTCTTATAATCCTTGTGAATGACTAGCTGTGCTCCGCGGTTTTACCTGCAGTGCTCCGCTCCTGTTGGTCTAAGCGAGATGATATATAGCCTATTATAGCCTTCCTCGATAAATGGGCTATCTAACACCAAAAAATTTTTCAAATCGGTCCAGCAGTACCCGAGATTAGCGCGTTCAAACAAACAAACAAACTCTTCAGCTTTATAATATTAGTATAGATTATAATCACATAATATTAGTATAGATTGTTCCTTTAAAATTTTAAGATTATAACTCCGAAACAACACATATAGATCACTATTCTAAAACTTACTATACCCAAAAGTGAAAGATCAAAGACATTGGAGCTGAGTTAACAAGCGCTTACAGTAAGTTTCGTGTTAAAAGCATTATACTGTAATAGCGGCAGTACACATGGGGCCAAGGCGTTGGGCCAACGTGTTGGGAAAAAATGAAGGATATCAAGATTCCTGTTCACACATTGGCGTACTGTTCATTCTGCATTGGCGCTTCAAAGATGGACGTAGTCCGTAGAAGTTCTTGCAGCCGCGGCAATTTATTTATACAGTGCGTTTAATTATTACGTACATGTGCACCAATAACTCTTGAGTGTACTCTGCCGTCTGCGATGATACCATTTTCCAATCTCTATTTTCCTTTTTTTTATTTCTGTATAAATAAAACATTATTTAAAAATATGTTTAGATTTTTTCAAATGTTTAAAATGTGTACATTTTACATTTAATTTAATTTTAACTACCAATAAAACGAAACTTTAAAGATTACGGACGGATGTATTGATTGGTGATATTTGATAATATTATTTATGTAATAAAGCACATTTTGATCAAAATCATGCTCATTAGCTGGGTCCACACCGGACGATCCAGCGATCCCGCGATCCGCGATCCAGGATCGCGGAGCATGGATCGTGGATCGTGTTAGGCCGATCCACTTTAAAAACTTGCGATCCCAAATATGCGCTCCAAGTGATCCTAAGGCGATCCGTGATTCAGCCAGTCTAACTCTTGTACAATATGGAGTCACACGTACAACGGCGGCGTCTTGCCGTTGCAGCAGTAACTTTTATTATACTTAAATGTTTGCGCAAAAAATCAAGAAAAAGAAATCGACGGTTTTGGGTGAAACAATTTTACAAAAATCGATTGGAATCTGGGACTCAGCTGTACGCAGAGTTAGTTTCAGATGAAGTTGAACACAATTTTGCAAGAATGAATGCTAATGAATTTGAGATATTCGACTTTTTGAGATGTCCATGGTGAGGTGGATCGCGCGATCCAACACAACCGTCCACACCGCGCGCATCACGCAGCTGAGGCACCTTTGAAGCGGGCACAAAAACCGACCGCTAACGGATCGCACGAGGTAGGGAGCGCGCGCTCCAAAACGCGTGCATGGATCGCGCGCGGCACGTCCACACCGCCCGCCCGCATCTTTGGATCGCGCGCCTGCCGCGCGCGATCGGATCGCGGTGGATCGTCCGGTGTGGACCCAGCTATTGTATATTGTTATTTAATTTTTAAGAACAAGTAACTGTTTCATACTATTTTACTCATTTTTTAATATATTCATTTTTTTATCGCAAATGAATGAAAGTGAGTTATGAAAAACATCTAGAATAATATAATACTTAAATAGAAAATAAAACATCTAATTTATTGAGTCATATGGTTTTTATTTTTGTGTAGTTCATGCCGTGGATGCCAAATTATTCCTTCATGTCGATACAATTCTACGAATTGTAAAACCTCATTGCTTGTCCACATCGGCGCCGCCATCGATATCGGAACATGGAAACGTAAATTTCATTGACGCGCAACGATACTGTCTCCGCTGACGAGTAACAATAAACTGAACAAGACACCAACGTGTGAACGCTGTTTGCGGAGCGCGCCAAGATCCTTTGAAGTGTGCACAAAAAACCGACAACATTCGGTTGGCCTGCCAATATTGGCGCCAACTAGGCTAATGAAGCCAACATACCGCCAAGTAGCTCTCTACACGTTGGCCCAACCCATTGGCCCAACACGTTGGCCCCATGTGTACTGCCACCATTATCACCTTTCAAACAATGAATTAACACCAGCACATTTACAGGAGTATAGAAAGGCGCCATCAATTTTGCAAGTATTCAGGGAATAGTGTTCATTTTATACTCAACTAGCTGTCTCGGCAAACGTTATCTTACTTTTATCTTAGAGGTACGAAAAATATATGTTGGCCGATTCTTCTCAATAGGCACATAAAATTTCATGAGAATCAATCTAGCCGTTTCGGAGGAGTTTGGTAACACATTGTGACACGAGAATTTTGTATATAATTATAGAGAGTATTAAATAGAGATATAATTAACTTATAAAGTAATATGGTTTTCATATCGCGGCTTAGTTTAATCAACGCCAGATAATTCCAACTATTTTACTGTCTAGACTCTAGACTGTAGACGATGGAAAAGATCGTCTGTTAGTAAAGTGTTATTTTATGAATTTTCTGCTTCAGCGCGTTAGCATTAAAATGATTATCAAATTTCTACAAAATTGGATAAGCATCCATCAAATTTACAAGGCATTTTAGTAAATAAATACATTTTTCTATAGGTATTATAAATTTTGAAATATCTTTCGTGGGGTAAAATATTAGGTATTAACTTTTTAATTAATAAATAGATTTCAGTCTACAAAATTGTTGCATAGATAAACTATGCATAAACTGAGCTTTGTTATCATTAAATTATCTCTTCCTAAAGCTACAAGATCATCTTGGTCTTTAGGTATCTTTAAATAGTGTGATTATAGTGACATTAAAATCCAAAAACCGCGTCCAAATGTGTATACTTCCAATGTTAAAAGGTTATACAAGAGCAAGTCATCAAAATCGGTGTTAACTTTTGTCTATTCATACTTCATTCATCCAAATTACAGGAATATCCCCTCTAATAGAAGCAAGCATAATTATTATACAATTATAATGTCGAAAACAACGCGCACCAAACTATTGTTCTTTTAACAATGAATACCTCATTATTTAAACTGTTTTAGTTTGAAAAGCATTGTATGGGGAATTGTTTACGTCGTGACTACTGAAGTGAATCAATGTTATAACGCACAGAACTTATAACGTATATATTTGTAGACAGTCACGTTAAATATATGATACAAATACAAATATAATAATAATATAATAATATAATATATGATATTATACAAATTATCGGAAAACTTTGAACTCAGATGCTATAGTATAGTTCAAGTATAGAATATAAGTAAATAGGTATTATTAAAAGTATCTCTTTCGAACAGAAAACATGACGCCACAGTTCTAAAGCACTCAATATGTTTTTTTATTGCAAAGTATCGTACATGCAATATTGTCTTGAACAATAAAATTGTTTTACGAACACATAAATTTAATATTATTGGTTTCATATTTAAACTTGATATAATTAAAACTTAAATCAAATACTTCATTACTATTGAATTGCATAAAATACATAATTGTGAAAATCAAATAAAATTTCTTCAAACTGCATAAAGTTATGCAATGCATTTTCATATAGTATTAAATTGCAATTTATATGTAAATTTTTGTTGCTTGTACAATTAATTAATTGAGCACGCGTTAATTTGTAGCTTTTTATATTTATAATTATTATAGATACAGAAACAAACAAACATACTAACAAAATTTTGTATTTAATTTAACAATGTAACTCGACTATCCACTTTTTAAAGATCCAGATATTATAACTGTAAATATTTACGTACCCCATATCCAGTCAATAAAATCAACATTTCAAAATACAAAGCTATTGAACACAAAGTCTTACCGTACTTTCGTGTCTTAAAAAGTAAAGTCACTGCCAACTGTTAGAAGAAAATCATCAACGAATGTTAATTCCAGCTTTCTCTCCACACAAACGAACTAATGAGACGATACAATTAAATCTCTACTGTTTCAAACGTGCCCGGTTAAACCAAATTGAGTGTGGAAATATACGAAATGTTATAACGTGGACAAACGCGAGTAAAGTAATACATCCTATATGAATGTGAGAAAATTCTAGTATTCAGTAGCTTCATTGCTTTCAAGATTTTAGTTGCTGCTTTATAAATTAGAAAATGGATTGGAAGAATCTTGAGTGATTGAATCTGAGGCACCACACAAAAGTATAGTGAATTACAAAATTGAAGGTACAAATTGAAAAGCAGCGTTTCAGTTCACTATATCGATCGCTATCTCACTCCACAAAGAATAAAAACGAAACAAAAGCGTTCAGCACTTCGAGATAAAATCAGCGATGAGATTTGCTTTGGGATGATTGCATTGTTTGTAAATGGGAGCTGCGAACATAATGTTCACTTGATAATAAAGCCTGATCAATACTGTGTATGTACTATAATTTTAATTAATAATAATGAAAAGTATGGAGGAATAAATGAAGGCAATGTGTTGATTACAGCGTCGAACAATACAAAGTACGATACACTCGAGTAATTACGAACTTTTACTACGTAGACTTTTCGTAATAAACGAGTATAATATGCTCGTAGAATGGCAAATAATTATCATCAATTCTTTGAATTGAAGCTTGAACTTGAAGCTTACTACTTCTATATTTTTATGAGATTACTACAAAAAGGTACCTACTACTATCTAGGTATATGCTTCTGTTTTATCATAGCTCTAAATTATTGACACCACCGATATAATATCTCTAGCTCCTATATTGTAATATCCATCTTGTTTGCTGTTCAACCTAACAATTTGTGAAAACGGCAATTTAAAGAGAATTGGACATGTATAAGTATCATCTTGAACTAGTTTAGACTTAAAAAACATTGACCAAAAAAATCATTTATGAAATTACAAAAGATTAAACAGACTTTAATTTCAAGCATTAAGAAACTCTATTTCTTGTGAGTTTCAATTTTATCAGTTGTTATTGATATTTTAGTATGCACTTCAATCTTAACGAACGTATTACTAATCTTGAAAACACAGTCATTGTCATTTGTCCAAAGCTGTTGGACACAGTAACTTTAGCCTTAAAATTAAGGTCGTGTAGGTGCACCAACTGTTATTTTAAATTACATGCAATAAAAGAAAAACCTTTCCACTACTCACAATTGCCTTACAACCAAGGATCTATAAACATATATTATGTACTTCTACCATACATACAATACATACAATATTGATATCATACACGTGTACATAACAACTTACGCTTCATTTGTCTCAATATAACTAATGGTCCGTATCAGCCACTATGTAATAAGTTGCCTAATTAATTGTTATTGCTGTTCCATGATTTATACTATTGTTTGTGTGCTTCAAAGGATAATGATAGTGTTGAATTAAGGTTGCGGATCCGCTTTAGGAATTAATGGAGCTAATATAACGTAATATTATAACGTGTAGCTTTGAGACCCTTGTATTTAGGTTGTCTACGTATTTAGGTTAACATTAGCTGTTGTCTAGACAGTTAACGACGTAAGAATAATTTAGGGATTATCCTTACATGTAATGTTTTGATACAATTGAGACTGTTTTTATAGTATAATATGATGTATATCTGGATTGGTGGAATGATACAGGCTTAGATACAGGTAATAAATAAACATTTCATCTACATTTTATTACTTTCAAAAAACATAACACTACGTAATAATTCTGTTACTAAATATACACATTTCACATATTCCTAACAAAGTGAAAGATCAGGAACACGTTCTTCTTTGTCCCATTAATTTGTAATTAGTTAAACCAATCTAGTTGTTTTTGACTGAAACGTCCCCTTCTCATGAGCTTTATAACGCACGTAATTAAATTAAGCGATTTACTAATTATTATTATTTGTACTTGGAGTATTTACAAAGCAAGTTATTATAGAATACTAATGAATAACTAGAGTTGTACGGATGCACATAGCTATTTCCATTACAATAGGTATTCGCTAGCAATAGTCCGTTAATATAGAGAGAAACAGTTCTACGATTTCATCAATATTCAGTAAGCATATTTGTATTTTCACATATTTCAATGTATCTTGCATGCTAATATTGCTTGGGTTTTTATATGCAGAATATATATGAATAATAATTTTGATAATATAATATAGGAAGCCCGTGTCCCAGCAGTGGGAACGTAGGTATATTGGCTGATGATGATGATGATGATGAATTATTAATTTCGTAATATAAGATTATGTACGGATCTTACGTGATGTTGAAAAACAAGGACCAATGGGTAAGGGTGAAGAGTTTATCTTTTTTTTTGTGTTACAAACACAATTAGTACCTACAGTACATATTGGTCTTTTTGATACTGTTTAATATGTCGTAGCATAATAATTTATTTCATAAAACATATAATGGGCTTCCTTATACTTCAAAGTAACTCATAATTACACCTATAATTACTACATTTCCGAGAAGAGTTGAGAAACTTGATACCGTTTTATACGACTATTAAAACGAAACATTATTTCTTTTGCTGTTCCTAAAGATAGTATGAATATTTATTACACAAGAGAAAGGCAAACGATCGGACGAATATTCTAAAAAAATAAACGTGTGGCACTCGGGGACTGCCGCGGTAAAGCTATTGCATAGCATGCCTTCAAGCCACACCTCCGCCCGTCGGAGTGGGGAGCGTGAGGTTTTTCGTTACGGAATTTCTAGATTCGGTCCCCGCGCTCAAGGCCTGCGATAGAAGCTATGCAATAGCTTAAAAAAACGATACAAAAAATGATTTATGTTACCATATGCTTAGTTCTTGAAGTTCATAAACATTATTTAGAATCCGCTCCATAAATCGTGTACAAAGAAAACAGTTGACTAATCTTAGACGTATTTACCGACAAATGCTTTGTTTTCATACTTTTCATACAAACTAATATGAATTACATATTAAACACGTGAATGTTCCGAATGAATTATGTAATGTAGTTATGGTAATTGTGAATTTGGAACGGAAAGTTTAACATTTTTAATGCGCATATAAATCATGTTATGCAAACAAGCTATTTATGAAAAATAGAAGCTTGAAGCTGTTTCTTATTGTGTAAAATTGCTTCGAGAATTATGGTCCATAACGAGGGAGCGTTAAGGAATACTTTTGTGTAGACGTAAAAATCTCTTTTTAAATTAAATGAATGGAAAAGGAAATGTATAGGAAATAATTAATAGTCGTTTTTTAACAATATATAATTAATCATCTATTGACAATAACATTTATAGATAAATTAATAATGTAATAATGTATTTACATTAATTTAATAAATAAAACTAAATATGCTATATATGTAAACGAATAACATACATAATCCGGTCAAATTAAGCTTGAAAATAGTATTGAAATAAGGATAATTCCGACAAAGCCAAATTTTGGTGAGGAGCTGGAGTGTACCATAACAAATAAAAATTGAAAAGTCCCCACTTATCCCATGTGTGCTTCAAAAGTTATTTGGGGTCAAAGGTCAAAATTTCAGATTTATTCAGTTTTTCTCGAAAACTGTAAATTTAAAAAAAAAGGCCCCAAATCAAATTTCTAGATCTTATAATTCTCTACAAAAATGGTCTCTATGATTTTTTTCCCAAGAGTTACCATTCCTGAGATAATGCGATTTGAAGAGACACATCACTACATAGTATAAAACAGTCGCTTTCTCTGTCCCTATGTCCCTTTGTATGCTTAAATCTTTAAAACTACGCAACGGATTTTGATGCGGTTTTCTTTAATAGATAGAGTGATTCAAGAGGAAGGTTTTAGTATATAATTTATTAGGTTTTAGATAAAGCAATGAATGAAAATGCCTGTGAAATGATTGAAAATCATACTACGTAAAAAACTTGAAGGGGTGAGGGGGGTCTTTGCATATACAACAAGTGGTTACCGAGGGGAGGTAGGGGTCGAAAAATCTTAAAAACTAGGTCACATAGTATGGGAACGTTCCCTGAAATTGGCTGTCACCAAAATGTATAATGTATCTCTTCAAATCGCGATATCTCAGAAATAGTAACTCTTGGGAAAGAAATCATAGAGAACTTTTTTGTGGAGAATTATAAGATCTAAAACTTTGGTCTGGAGTCTTTTTTTTATAAAATTTACGGTTTTCGAGAAAAATCCAAAAAACCTCAAATTTTGACCTTTGACCCCGAATAACTTTTGAAGCACACATGGGATAAGTGGGGACTTTTCAATTTTTATTTGTTATGGTACACTCCAGCTCCTCACCAAAATTTGGCTTTGTCGGAATTATCCTTATTTCAAATGCTTAACTTGACCGGATTAACATTGTTTGAGACAATCTACAGTCGTAGGCGTAATGCACCTGTTAAGTAAATTAGCAATAGGTACGGCTTTGTTAGTAGGTACTTAGTACCTATATTGAAAAAATAGTTACATTCAATTAATCTCATTTCAAATTGAATAGAGTAATGCAAGCTGTAAAGAAACTTGCCGTAATTTCATAAGTTCCAATCATTCAATTAGCACCAAAAAATCTCTTTCAAACTGTCCACTCAGAACCAAATTGTATTCAACAATATTTATTATTTACCCAACCACCAATTAACGGGCAGCATTATGTCCCGAAAAGCTCTCTTTCAAACATTCATCGGTAGATACTTTCCCGTTTCAATGTTGGAATTGAACAGAATTGAACGACCTAGTTTCGGCTATAATTCAGTACACTTCGTGGAACCGTCAGCAATCAATCACCGAGGTGACAACTGCGGGATGATCATGTAAATGCGTCGCTATAATATTTATATAGCTTAGGTAATTTATTTTGTGTTGTGATTGACGACGCTGGATTTGTTCTTGAAGCTTGTGACGCAGTGGAAACTGGAAATATAGGTTACAATTGAAAATATGAAAATCTATTGTACATTGTATGAATTTTTTAATCATAGTGGTTATATCCTTTCACTGTTAACCATAATATAGACGTATACTTAATATATTTTGTATAATAATCCATAACTTATATTTTTTTTCAATATTTGTCTTCGTATTCCCGTTTATTATATTTACCTTTAACCGTTTTTACCTAGCCTACATTGAAAGTACAATTCAATCGTTTCACCCAACAAAAAACGTAACCAAATATTATCACGAGAATGTCGTTTTATTTCCACAGAACAATGTATCGCGTAGAAAGGCGAAAAGTATTGTGGCGAATAAACGGCCAATTTTCTTTCGCACGATCTCCTCACCTCTAACAAAAAATAGTGTAGCGGTAAATATATAGCGTGAATATCTCTGCCGGCAGCGAAAAGGCTTGGACATTAAATCCACTACAATTTATAATCGACTTTGGACCAATACGAGCTTATTCCATGTAGGTACTCTGCACCGGCTTATCAAAGGTAATGCAGGATGCAGATGTGACAGTGATTTGCTGATAAAAGTGTATTGAAGGTTTTTGTTATATTTCTAGTATAATATTATGTTATCGAATAGCCTACTTAAGCTAGTTACGATTATTATCAGCATAACTTAAAAGTATTAAACTATGTATGGCAAACTACGGTAGACTTCTATACTCACAATATTGAACATCAGTGACATTTAAAATACAAAAATTAATTATATGACTACTTTTGGTCGATGTATAAACGCGTTTCTCTGCGAAAGCAGTTTTGTAATATTTCATAAAGTACACTACTTTATGGAATTCTGAAATATTACAAAATATATAAAAGTTACACAAAATCAATTCCCAACATCCAAAAATCTACTGCATCCTCACACTAAAATATCAACAACCTTGTGATATATTGCCCATAATAAAGATTTGACAGTTTTATCACACCACTAATTTAATCTTTGGATTCTTCGGTAAGCTTACAGCAATTCGAATAAGGATTCACATATCACAACCTACGCATTATGCAAATGGCTATAATCGGATTGCAACTTTTGTTTGTTCTTTGATATCGAACGGGAACGAATAAATCATGTTTAATTACAAGCTCCAAGACGTGTACAGGTGTTGCCTACCGTTCAAGGCATTATTATTTATCGCATGATAATATATTTATTTTAATAACAGGCCAGGCGTGGGAAAAAGATATGGTGCACTTGTAATTGTTGACGGTTAGGTCATATATCATACAGCATCACTGAACTTTTTAATTGATTTATATAGAAAGATATGCAAAATTAGTAATAGTAACAGTAATGTGATCAGCAAAATAGGAAGCAAATGGTTTAGGTATATGCTGGTGTAAATTCTGTCTCAGATATTATATGGCATTGCCTGAGGCGTTGACAATAAGCTAATACCAATGGAAGCATTAATTTTCAGTTACGTCATTACTCTCCCGTCTTATCCAATCTGTGGTAAATATTATATTAATTTACTTTTTACTTATCGTCACAAAACACATACTAGAACTAATGATTCCTGTCTCTCAATGTTTGCTACTTATCTTGCTTCATGCCTTAACAACTTCTACAAAAATTAACACAACACCGTACAACTCTCCAAAATTGTGTTCAGCTTTCCACACATTAACAGCATATTAAGCAAAGTGTATCTAAAGCTATGCACACGATGACAAATACATTTCTCTAACGGTGAACGTGCTCGTAGGAAAAATGACACGCGCGTTGTATGCAGATGACCGCAGAGCAGGAAATATGGTTTCGAGCGCGAATGTGCAAACAGCAGATATTACGACTAACATATTACCATAATATGTGGAAGGATTTGAACGTTCACGCGATCCATGTATGGATGTAGGTTTGACGTCACTGCGTGTTATGAAATTCTTGTAGTAAGTAAAATGCTGAAAAATGCAGATGGTTTAAACGTTTGTACTATAAACGAATCAGGTAAGTACGACATTGTTTAACATTATTAACATAATTTATTGGCAGTAGAAAACTTCTAATATGTTTATATGCTGTAGGTACATTTCGTACAGACTAAAGTGACTAAGTGTGTTTCAGGTATCTGATATCATCAATCTCTAAATCCTGTGAAATGCTCCAAGAACAACATAGTTTATTAGCAGATTCGTGTGCTTGTGTATTAAAAAAAGTTACATGAGCAGCCACATCATTACACCCATCCAATTATCCCAATCAAAATGTTTTCAGAACAACCGAATAATGATCATGACGCATTGTTGTCTTGTAATCCTTCCAATAAAAAGGACATCCAGTTTAATTTCGCACGGGAGGCGTTGATCGATTCGTCAAAGCGTTAAGGACGTTCGCTATTTAAGTCTCCCCATTCCATAAGTCGCAAATAAACCATTCTAAGCAATTAACAAAGCGTAGCAAGGTTTACGAGTGGCAAGTTAATGATCGTTAAACTATTGAGCGGTGTCGGCGGCGTTTGATGCTTCGGCACTTTGAAGCCCAGATGTGACATACCTTGCTCAAAGGGCTACTTTAAACAAATCATTTTTATGGTGTTTGCTAGAATGCACTGCGTCGTCCCGCTGTCGTTTATTGGTAAGAGAGTTTTCTTTTTCGATGGAATAATAAACTTACTCAACAGATTATGAATATTTGATAATAGGGCACAAGCAATAAAATAGCAAACTCTGTTTGTACAAAAAAAAGAATTTCCAATTCACTATACTAGTGACAAATATACATTTGGATACAAAAAAGTGAAGTAAAAACTTTTGTCACATGTGAAAGTAATTTTCCGAGCCATCTTTAAGTTTTCTTTAGTACTTACACATTTTACATCCTGATAATATTAAACATTTACGTTTTATAAACTGAATATTGGCTGAAAAATAAAGTATACTCGTAACACTTCCTTTATCTTCCTTAAATTACGGGAATATTTGTCATCTTTTCAATTTAATTAGCCTCCTCGACAACGTTATTATTTTTCACTGTGTTTTTCACCTATTAAGTAATTTCCTAAAACATATATTCTATTAATGAGAGATTAGGAAATTTACCTGCCAATAAAATTGCATTCAAATGATTGATTATCCAATTAAAAATGACCCATAATTTCCACCGATATTTCATTCACTTCCACGGCGAATTTCCGCGTATTTTCCAATAGGGAAATGTCTATAAATAAGGACAGTTTTCTGACATTTTAATGTGCCATTTCACATGTTGCCAAATGTCACGCTTTTGTTTTTGCAAATCACTCAGGCTATTTGTTTGGAAAATTAATGTCTCTTGTTTCACCTTGACATATGGAAACAGAAACCGAATTATTAGATACAAAAGATAATGCACGATAAAGCAAAAACATTGCAGAGAGCTAGGGACTACAGATAAGTGTTTTAGTGCATTTGGAATGTTCTGTAGAACCATTAGGTGAATGTTTAAATGGATTTCAATGTGGCAGCCCTGAGTTTGGAATTGTGTACTGTGTCCGGATTATTGCTGAAGGCTTGCCTATTACACTGGACTTAAACGATAGGTACTCTACATAGAGTATACTCTACAATGTAGATGTGTTCCTTTAATCACCGCTTTTGGGGAATTGGACTTAATTACTATTCTGTAATTTTTTTATTTGGGTGTCTGGACATAAAAAAGGGTGTGTAAAATAAGAACTACGGATGTATTTGCATAACGCTACAGAGCTTCCTGATATCTATAGAAAACCATAGCTTTTCTGACTATAATATGATAGTACGAGTATAAACTATGTAGACTACAGATAAGTGTTTTAGTGAATTAGTTTCATTTTATTAAAAAAAAATCCCGTGTCTTATCGAAACAGTGAATGTTACATCCCTATATTGAATAAAATAACGACAAAGTTAATAGCTACGGAAAGTCTAGCGCGGGTAATGGAAAAACTTATTTAACTTATCACGAGCATATAATATCTTGGGTCTGTTAATAATTGTTAATTAATGTTTTATTTGTACTCCGCAGTACGAACTCAGTCTATCGATAAAGCTGAACAAACCCTAGCGTGCTTGCTTACCTAAATAGAAAACAGTTACAGCTTGTAGTGTGACTATGGCTTATAATATTAAGGGACTTCGATTACTGTTTTCACATTTGATTAAAATGTGGGTGATGGTAAGCTTTGGAATATAATAAATGTACTGCTGAACATAATCTTATTATCACCTTTTATCTTTGCAGGTACAGAGTTTTTAAAATCTATATTTGATTATTTGGTTGGCTCATTTTTGGCCGTTAGGTACTCCGCTTTAAAATGGCATTTGCAGTTGATATCAATACGAGCACTACCCGTTTTATTATGGACATCAAATATTTTATGAACGCTCTTTTATAATGTCCAAGCTAATAAAACAAAACATATTCTGATACAGAAACATCCTTCACATTTAATTTAAAACTTACAATTCCAAGAAAATAAAGCTATAAAAAAGTATTAACCACAGGCACAAAGCAACAAGCAAAAAATACGCAACTCTCTCACTTTCTTCTAATTAAATTAGAGACAAAGAAGTTCTCGCTTTTCATTTAAAACATTAAGGGCGGGTTTCACCGCTTGCTGATAATGTCCCTGATAATTAACAGTTATTTTGACACTTTTTGAATTTCATACGATATTTGTCATTTTAAGTTACAGTTACGAAAACGGAATATAATATTATGAGGAAGCTGTGAAACTAACCCTGAATGTTTTTCTTTTTGTGTGCGTTTTATTTAGGCTCTAATGTCGTAGATCGTTCCATTCCAATGCTTCACCGTACGCGGAAGGAAGTTGCGAGTAAAGCGTACGGCGGCGGTGGAGCGCTTACCGTACCTACAAATGTTACTGAACGTTTGCCGAATCAGCAAGTACATAATAAGTCCATTCAAAAGTTGCCTGGCAAAGATCGCATATAAGCGATAAGGCTACCTATTCAACATGGCAAATGTTTTATATTTTCTTTTCTGTATTTATGTGAGTTTAGATAGTAGGTAGTTAGATAGGTAGTAAGTAAGTATATTGTATTGTAGATTGAAAATAAATGCTTGTCCTAAGTCCGCATGTTTCACAGCCCCTCTACTCCAGATGCAATTTCCCTTCCGGCACAATCGCTTGTATGCACAAAACACGGACTCATTAGTTGAATATTACGCTATCGCCAATAGAGAATAACTTTGTACGAAATACAACCGCGGTAATTAGTTCTCCCTGTTTCGTATAATGCCAAATTGTTAAGGAAATGTTAGAGGTCTAATTTAAATTAATTGAGAATAATGTGTTGCTGATATAATAAATAATATAACTATTACAACACAATATTCACTACTCTATTACTTTTTATTTGTGTATCAAATTCAACATTTTCCTCAATGTTTATGAGAAAAAAAATTCAAATAAAAGTTATTCTTCGTCTTATCTATAAGATACTGATTATTAAAATAATCTTACAAATTATAAGTCTTTCCTGGTCTTCGTTATTTACCAATTTTGTTACCTCCTTACGCATAAAACGAAACAACAGAAAAAACTTATATCTTTCGACGAATATTCAATACATAGTCAGTTCAGTACATACATATTATAAGCATGTGCCAGATGAGTTGTTAACTAAATTCTCATGCTCAGAGTTTGGATTGTGTTAAATTTGTTTTCGTTTCCAAGTTGTTAAGTCCAGCAATTGTATTCAACTCGCTAACAAAACTTTGCAGCTTTCTACGCGACCTAATCACAGGAATTTAAGTTTAGAATTGCAATTAAGGTCTTATTTATTTAATGTGTATTATAAAACTTTGTTCAAACCACAGCACGAGTTTATAAAAATGTTTTACAAACTATACTTGAATGTAGTAGCTTATTCCCGTGGGTTTGCTCGTATCGTTTCCTATCCTTCCTATCGATAAAATGCTTCGAATTTAGACATTTACAAAAAGTCACGCCGATGGCTCTGTCGTATCATGAAAGACATACGAACAAATATGTACATTCTCATTTAGGAACTTCATGATATAGTAGTAGATTAGTTGTAGTAGTAGAATAGTTGTTAAAAATTTTGGTGTAAGTATATTATTTTGCGATATAACGTGACTCGTTAAATATTTTCCTTTAAGCGTAACTTTGAATATTCTTAAAGATAGTAATTAATCAAAATGTTTTGCTACCAGATTGAGACTAAACTTTTCGATCTAACTTAACCTAACTTCTGATCCGATTTTATCAAAAATAAACTAAAAATAAGCGTAATTTAATCAATGCTAAGAGATTGTATTTAGAAATAGTTTATAAAGATATTATATAGACTTAATGGTTATTTTGGTACATTTAAATTAAAACCTACGTACACCGTCAGCATTTGATCATCATCAATAAACGACTTTACAATTTAGGTAATATTGATTTGAAAATCAAAACAGTTGAAACAATATTTAGTGAATAATTTATTATAAGCGACTATAAAAACACAATATAACGTTACACGCATAATCCATATACATTTTATTACCCATACCGGCAATATTTATAAGGTACGTATGAATTTTGTTATTAAAGCAACACGTGTGCTGTTTATTTTAGATATGAATTCATAAATTTTTTAGTGCAAAATCAGCAATATATTTTCGTATAAACCGGCTCATTTTCAATTCACATAAAATCTTTTGGCTATTCATATCTGGTTAACAAAAAATGTTGGCGACAGACTGAATATTAGCCGTTTGAAACGTAATATTGTTAAGTGTGTGTATTCCCTTGGGCGAAACGTGTATATATATCGGATACAGTTGATTTTTCTTTCTTTTAGATACATTCTGAATGATTGGTGTAATTTGCTATATTATTTTTACTATATTAATAAAGTTATAAGTTAATGTATTTGGGTTTACAAAAAGGATTTCACCAATTAGATAGATAGATTTAGAATTAGTATTCTTTTTAATATAATAATGGAAATTAAAGCTGATTCTTGCAAATGGAACAAGGAAGCAAAACTAAGTAGCACCTCATTAAAGCGGTCATTTATTGCCTCACAATATAGATTTAAAGAAACCGATAGATAGCTATTATTTTGATCGAACTTCATTCTCCTTTATTAGAATCTGGTTCAACGTAACACGGAAGTTCAATTAAAGCTCCATTTCCCTCAATCACCAATCAATTGCATTATTGAATCATAGTAAAACAATAACAGCGTATAATACGGCGATCGGACGCTAATTGCGCCGGCACAGACTTATAAATATCGGTCTAAGTGCATCGACCGCATTTGTATCGCATGGTATTTCGGCCGTGGGACTGCCTGTCGACGACTAAATACACTGTAATAAGAATTTAAGAAACATTTTTGAAATTCAGATGGATATTGAGGTATGTACACTGTACAGTACTGATAATAACTCCAGTAACGTAAGAACTTCGGAAATCGAGTTGTCGTGGTCGTACTTAATAAGTACCTAGTATAAAATTTGCCTTTGGAATGCAACAAATAGCAATCAGGTATAATTACTTTTATAGATAGATAGATAGATAAAATATTTTTTTGGGAAAATACAATTTATTGTGTAAATATAATTTAGGTAATAATAATAAGTGTATAATTAATAAGTGTATTTAATTTAGGATAAATTAATAAATAAATTACTACTTATCAAACCATATTCTATATAAAGACCATATTACATATATGTAGATATGTATAATATTATACGTGAATCATCGACTATAGTTACTTTACCATCTAGTCAGTCCGATCTATTTTTAATTAGATTAAATAGAATGTAGAGAATTACTTTTATAGAAACGCTGCTACGTTCTAATTACTGGCTTACTTATTACTATTTACTGAATTGTATACTAGTCTTCTGCTATTGTCACTTATCAATAAGAACAACAGATAAAATGAACCACAGATTGTAAAACTTCGAAATGTGTCCCAGCATATTAAATCAAAAAAATTGTCATCACTCCCAAAACGCTTGCTGATCATTGGTCCTTTTAACTACAATTATTCGTAGCTGTATTGATTGGAAACATTTCTCTACATTTGTGCTTCGTAATGCACCTAATGCGTATGTCCTATCCTACTTCCTACTTAAGGGGAGGCTCCCTAACATAATTTCTGGCACTGAGAGACCGGTTAGACCGCTACGCGGTGCTAGACGCTAACACAGCTACACACAACAAAGTTGAATATCGCGTGCGCTCTTTGATCGCGTTCGAGCTCGAAACTTAATCTCATAAGTCTCAATTCTCCTATTTCGTTTATAACTAAAGTAATAATTGATCTAGAGAAAAAATATCTTGGTATTGGATAGGAAACTATATTTTCTTACTGTTAACATTTATTTTAGACATAAAGTCCAAGTAAATCTTAAAAAAAATGTAATAATCCTTAAAAAAGGCATAATTTTTGAATAAAAAATGAATCGAGCGAAAATGTTACAATGACGTAACTATCTTGTACATGGAAAAGAAAAAGACCCAATAAATCATATACTAAAGTTCCATTTTGATTATGTATGTGTGATTGTTTCAGAATATTAATGCAAATTCACATAAAATTTAGGGAGCCTCCCCTTAATACTATAAATGCGAAAGTTTATGAGGATGGATGTATGTGTATGTATGATTGTTACTATTTCACGCAAATACTACTGAACCGATTACAATGAAATTTAGCACACATATAGAGGGTAACTTGGATTATAACATAAATCTGTCAGAATTTCCTGGCCAATTATTTCATATTCAGAAAATAACGCCTTCTTTAAAGTATCTTTCATAGTAACTGTGGTATACTGGTATACATAATGAGTAGGTACTAAGAACTAAGAAGCGAGAAACATTTTTGTAAAAGAGCTCACTAAATGTAGTTAGCTACAAATGTAACACGATCTTTATCCCTTTACAAGCCATTCCCCAACGTTTATGGGCTTCTCTGCGGACGTTATCTACCGCTGACACTAATTAAAAACATAAGTCATTATTCCACATTTTGCAGTTGGATTTTAATGGTATACTTTTAAACAAATAATAGGTTATATGTAATTCGGAAAAAACAATAACTACTATTTTTTTTATTTAAACTGTTACGTTTAATTTAGATCTTGAAGGGTTAATCATTCATATTCAATATTTAAATAGTAAATTAAATAGACTTCTTTTGGAAGCACTTTTGAATCGTCATAACAGTCTTACCATTTACCCCCGCGACCAATTCGGAAAGCAGTTTGTACAGAGAAGAAACGGGTAGAAACTCCGTAGTTGCTCTTTTAAAATTATGTCATTTAATATTATGATTTATAAATAGAATTCATCAATTCAATCATATGCAACTATGAAGTGGAGCATTTTTTTACAAAAAATTACATTTTATAGTATTTTTAGTAATAAAACTTAAAAAATATCCATATATACCCTTCTTTCATAACAATTTACAACAATAACTAAAGTGGTCCTATTCAATCTATCGAGCGGTCTAGACCAACGCAAACATTTATACAGCCGATGTACGCAAAATATCAATCTGCGCCTAAGTACGATGGTATAGAGACCGCAAACAATACAAGTACCAAACCAATATAATGTTAAGTGAATGGTTAAAAATTCATATATTGTTCATTGGGGCGTGGTTTAGAAAATTGATACAGCGCGATCAATTTATTAATAGAAGGTATTTTTTTTTTTTATAAAATATTTGTAGTTTTTGCAGGCAACGCTACGCTTAATGCTTTAGTTTTCCCTTGCTTAGTACCCTTAACCTAAACAGAACTGTTTATATAAAGTAGACACTATAGGAACTAGAAAAAAATATATATATCCCATATTATATTACTATATCCATCTTATACAAAAATGAACACCTAGAATTAAGATGAAATCATCAATACCATAACAAATTACAATTTAGTTAAAAATCCTGAGTTTTGATTGAATGTTCAACAATTATTACGCTTTTCTCGTCGAAGAAATGATTTTCAGCTTTTGACAATATTCACAAGAAAAGCAGTCAAATATCAATTGAAATTCCGAGAAATGAAACGTTGTAAAGGTTGTTACAAGGAGAATATTTTTAATTGAACGTCGCTAACAAGGTGTCGCTTTTAAATAGGTCGCTAGGTATTTTAATTTATACAAAATATTCCTTCCCATTTTACTTTAACAATTAGACGAAACAGGGTTCAATGTAAACAATATAACAATGAGCAAAGAATAAAACTTTACTTTTCACACCTCTATATTACATTTCTATTGTTACTACTTATTATCTACTCATCATTAAAACTTTAAAACTGTTTCCGTATTTTTATATTGCAAAATAATCATTAGACTAACTGACCCGTTGGCTTGTGGCCCTGCCTTCCAAGCCAGAGGTCGTGGGTTCGATTCCCACCCAGGGCAAATATTTGTGTGATGAACATAGATGTTTGCTTTGATATAAGTATTTATTTAAAATTATGTATGTATGTTTATCAGCTACTGGTTTCCATGACACAAACGAAAGCTTAATACGGGATCACATCGTGCCGTTTACGAAAATTGTCCTGAAAAAAAAATCGTGCCTTTACTAAAACATAAATGTGTAATCGTTTATTATTAAAACACAATAAACAATCCTCACTTTCCGTAATCCACAGAAATTTCCATCAAAACCGTCCCTTCAAATTCAATGAATATTGATAAGATAATAATAAAATCAGGGGGCATATCGGACAAAATCTTTTGATTAACGATTTTCCGATTACAACGGTGCATAAATATTCAATTTGGTCCGCATATAAAACAATCGATACATGCTTAAGTGGAACTATTGTTTGTTCACGGAACTAGTAACCTTACCGTGAAGTTTCTATAGAAAAGTTTGACTAATGATAAAACACACACAACATCCATGAAATATTAGACGTTAAAATTCTTCTATAATAATCTAATCGTGTAGATATAATTAAAGGAAAGCCAGCAACACTGAAACTGGTACAAATTCAAACTACAGAAGATGTTTATTATTCTGTGAAAGTTTCCAATATTCGGAATATTTGTATTGTTATCTGTGTATTGTCATCTTCTGTTATTATTTAGACTGAATAAAATCGTAGCTTCGCTTGGGTTTTATCGTTATAAAAAAATCTCACGTATTATAAATTTAAGCCTATCTTAAACTTAACTGTAGTAATTTTGTCCGTTAATAGACAACAAACTACTATTCATAAACGAGACAAAGGAAAAAAGAGCACCTGAGTTTGCACTTACAGCTTATAATCTATCTTGCATAAGTGACTGGTTTTCAAATTTAGTCCATTGAATAAAAAGTTCTAAAGTGCGTGAGTTAGTAACGTAAGATGTTTCTTCGGAAACATGTCAAGAGTCCCTAGGTAATAAACATACTAAAACCCCGGGACACTAGGAGGAGCCCCGGAGTGGGGGGAGGGGGGGAATGGGTCCATTTTTTCATTTTTCGCTTAAATCTCAAAAACGGTACATGTTAGAGAAAAACTTTCAAGGAAAGTTGAAAGGCCATAAAATTATCTACAAGTTGTACCTGAATCATTTTTTCCTATATCCTACCGTTTCTGAGTTATACGCAGTAAAAAATGATTTTGACTCAAACAATTTCACCATACTACACATCAATCGATCAAAAAATATTTCTTTCTTCCAAAAAACTCAAATGTGCAACTTGTGACCGGTACTGATAGATTGCTCTTAATTAGGTCTATAATTGGTAAAATAAATACATTCCTCCATGGAAGCCTTTAGGAGGAATCGATTGTCAAAATATTATATTAGGGTAGTTTGAGTTACTGAACTTGATCTTTTTATTGTGACCGGTACCGATAGATTGCTCATAATTAGGTCTATCATTGATAAAAAAACCAGATTCCACCATGGAGGCGTTTAGGAGGTATTGAATTTTATTAGGGTAGTTACGATACTTGAATTTTTAACTAACTACCCTAATAAAATTCAATTCCCCGTAAACGCCTCCATGGTGGAATCTGGTATTTTTATCAATGATAGACCTAATTATGAGCAATCTATCTGTACCGGTCACAAGTTGCACTTTTGAGTTTTTTGGAAGAATAAAAATAAAAAGTTCAAGTATCGTAACTACCCTGATAAAATTCAATTCCCCGTAAACGCCTCCGTGGTGGAATCTGGTATTTTTATCAATGATAGACCTAATTATGAGCAATCTATCTGTACCGGTCACAAGTTGCACTTTTGAGTTTTTTGGAAGAAAAAAATAAAAAGATCAAGTTCAGTAACTCAAACTGCCCTAATATAATATTTTGACAATCGATTCCTCCTAAAGGCTTCCATGGAGGAATGTGTTTATTTTACCAATTATAGACCTAATTAAGAGCAATCTGTCAGTACCGGTCACAAGTTGCACATTTGAGTTTTTTGGAAGAAAGAAATATTTTTTGATCGATTGATGTGTAGTATGGGGAAATTGTTTGAGCCAAAATCATTTTTTACTGCGTATAACTCAGAAACGGTAGGATATAGGAAAAAATGATTCAGGTACAACTTGTAGATAATTTTATGGCCTTTCAACTTTTCCTTGAAAGTTTTTCTCTAACAAGTACCGTTTTTGAGATTTAAGCGAAAAATAAAAAAATGGACCCATTCCCCCCCTCCCCCCACTCCGGGGCTCCTCCTAGTGTCCCGGGGTTTTAGTATGTTTATTACCTAGGGACTCTTGACATGTTTCCGAAGAAACATCTTACGTTACTAACTCACGCACTCTAGTCTAGACCCCCCTTGGAGGGACTCATTCAATGGACTAATTCTAGACATTAGCTCATCAAAAATGAGCCTCTAAAGTAAGTACTCAGCAAATATGGTCGGGTAATTATTATTCACAAACGCGAAAGCTTTGAAGATGGATAGGTATTTGTTACTCTTTCACACTAAAACACGTAGTAACTATATAATAATCTGTGCTTAAGGCCGTGTACGCGGTCCGTGCGCTGTTTGGCTCAAATATGTGATTTTTCAAACCAGATTGTCCATCAACCACTTATCTTACAAACATATGAATTACTAATAATTTTAGGAAATTTTATTGTCTATGTAGTTAGTTAAGAGTTTTTTTCAATTAATACAGTATTTGTGAATACCATCACGATAACTGAGCCGATGATTACTTGATTTCACTTTTAGTGTCAATTTCGAAGCTAAAAATATCTGAAATTGCTGACAGATCTAACACACAATTTTTTTTAACTAACTGCAAAAATCCTTATTAAAATAGTTAGTTAAAAGATTTTTTTATTTTGGACTCCTAACTTACGAAATTAAAATCCGAACAATGTGATTTTTTTTAGAAATTATAGTCGACAAAATGATTATTTTCACCAAGATATTTGACTTAATTGAATATAATTTATACATATTGCAATAAAAGAATGTCTTACTTATAAGATAAAATTTAAAAAATCAACTAAGGTACCTCTATTATTTTTCTAAAATTTTTTTTAAAGTACTATAAAACACTGCGCGCGACCCGATTCAAATCAGTCGGCAGCGAGCCTTTCCAGAGAGAGGACATGTTGCTCGGCGCTCTCCTGTGGACCTATGCTGTTCATAGTAAAAGGATAGCGCAAGCCGCGATCTATCGTAATAGATCGCGGAGATTTTGACTTGCGTTAAATTGAATAAGCGCTCTTAAGCATCTGAATCAAATTTGGCACAGACATAGACTATATATATATAAATCTCGTGTCACAATGTTTGTCCTCAATGGACTCCTAAACCACTTAAGTAACCGATTATAATAAAATTCGCACACCATGTGCAGTTCGATCCAACTTGAGAGATAGGATAGTTTAAACATGTAGGTACCACGGGCGAAGCCGGGGCGGACCACTAGTAGACTATATTATCTCTAATTAGGTATATTATGTACTCACAGTATACATACATTTGCATATGTACTACCTACATTTTTTGCAGATACCACGCAAAGCCGCCTTTACCTAGCAGGATTATAAAAATGTAGAATGAAATAAGCATTAGCATGCGAGTGGCCTTGCTAACACCGTTATAACTCAATATGTTAAAGCTATACAGTTGTATTGATTTATGAAGCATCTCCGCGTGGGTGTTGATACATGCTTTGCAATTTTATATCCTCTGAAATACTTAGGTTGGATCTAAATATGTCATGAAAGATATGAGTATGAATATAGTACAGAATATGGAATGTTATATGTTCTATTTTAATAAACATATCAAGTAACAAGTCTGAGTGTAAGCATTTTTCATACTTTTTGATAAGGAATTTGTGAATACACCTTGAACTAAAATCATTTTTTTTTTAATCGCAACAATAATATTATCCTAGAATACCTATAGCGTACACATGAATCCCATTACACATCATAAATTGAATATAGATATTCTCTGATATTTTTATAATGTTGATTGAATTTCAGATTTCTAATTCAAAGGGCAAAAGCCGTTATTATGTTCAATGAAAAAGTTTCATTTTCAATATTCGGATAGTACTGAATGCTGTTTTCTCACTTCTTTTAATAAAAGTTGAGAGTTCTTTTTCAAATATTGTTTTTGTTATAACAATATTGAAAAGGGATTGATTTTGGGATTTAAATAGTAAATGGATTAATATTATGCGTTTAATTAGTCTCATCTCATCTCACACTCATTTACTTTAAAGGTATTTTTTATCTATCGCATGACTTCTTCGCCCACTTCTGTTACGTCATATGTTAATTATTTCATTTCAATATTAATTTAACAAAATGAAACCAAAAAGAAATATAGTTCATCGAAATAAAAAGATTTAATACAAAACGTATCAAAAGTATGTAGGTATCAAATCATATTTTTAAATCGGATCCAACCAAAACTTAAAATTCTTGTTATTGAAATAACAGAAACATTAGCCTTCCTTATATTGTGGGTTCTGCCCTAAAGTCTTATTATCATACAATAAATAGCAATTCTTAAAATAATTGCTAAATGATCAAAGCATTTTACAGCTTACATAATACGGGGAACTTTTTACTGCTTACACAGCGAAAAATGTAGGCTTTTCATTCTACAAGCCGGCCCCTAATGATTCGTTAAGGACACTTGGTTAAATTAAAAATAATTTATTTTTAAAAACCTCTCCTTTTACAGCTGACGGCTTAGTCGCTTTCCCGGCTTAAAATAAACATCCCGTTTTTTGTAATTAAACATGAATTTTTGGAAACAAACCACAATTCTTTGTTTTAAAATATACATCACATGACCCTTTCATCTTGCTTGATATGAAAAATACAACGATTTTATCCGCTTAGTGTAGAGATGAAAATTGTTTCTAGATATTATTTTTATTAGAATACATCACGTTAAAATATAAATACAGACAAATTGAAGCTTCATTTATAAAACGGATTTGAATAAAGCTCAAACAAACAATAACCCTATTGTTTTAAAAATCCTCCATCCATAAAATGACAGAACATTATTCGGCAAAAATGTTATCAAATTTAATAGTACCATTTTCCTTTATGGTCCATTGAAAAGTTACATTTGGGGTTGCATTTTTTAGAGGACGCAATTTTATTTTTTTGATGTGTAGGGGTGGTCAGTGTGAAGCTATCACCAAGTTTGTGGGGTCGCCACCCTTGTCCCACGGCCGCCATCTTGAAAATAGCGGTTGATATGGTTTTTACGATATATCTCTTAAACTATTTGTTTGATAAAAAAAATTTGTTTACATTATTTGTTGCAAATTAAATACTCTACAACTTTGATCCTGCAACTTTTTGTCGTAGAACTATAAATAAAAAAGTTATAAGCGAAAATGTTCAGAAATTAGAGATATTTATATTTCTCAATAAAACTTTTTTTTATAATTTTACGTAGAAATGATATTTGACCATTTTTGTAGATTGTTTTTCGAGGAACAAGTTTTATATACAACATTTTTTCATTAATTAAATAGCTAAGGTTTTACAGCGCTCCGAAGTGAGTACTAATTTTCAGTACTCTGAACTATACAGTATACTTATATTATGTGTGTACTAATAATAATTTGTCATCAGTAATGGTTTTTTTTGTTATTATAATATTATTTTTAATAATTAATTTTGCAATATCACTAATAATTAATTATTGA
>CAJQZM010029164.1:0-29016 GCA_907164665.1 Colias nastes | reverse complement strand
TCATGTACAGAATTGGCCTCTCTACAGATTTATTATAAGTATAGATTCATCAAAATACAAAGAAAATATTCTATTTCAAAGGTTTATGGTTTAAGCTTAAAGTAAAAAGTAAAGTGGTTAAGCGTCGGAATTGTTAAAGGCCTCTAAGTATATTGGCATCAGGTTTCCTCATAAAACGTAAATGAGGAAGTTTTTAATAAAACCAGAAGATTGAATATTTTCTTTCACATGAATCTTTGCTTGGTTCGTTGATAATCATTATTATTCTAGACATAGAGATAGACGAAAAATATAAACACATTATAATATTAAGTAGGTATTTACTTTATGATATTAGGTATGTAGATACATTGAAGAAACAATTTTTGAAAACTTTTATACTTTATCCAACTGAGAAAATAAATCATTAATTAGTTAGTATGCAAAATAAGTTTCCTCTAGTTAAGTAGATAGGTAATTCAATTTTTAAGAAAACTTTTTGACGCGTTAATCTGCTAAGGTTATTTACGATATCCAGCTGATCCAAACTTCGTTCCTGCTCTAACTAAACTCTAAACAAAGTTGCATCTTCATTTATTTTATACGTGAAGGCGAAACAATAAAATGTTTTATTGCAACTTTTATTTCAAAGAAAGCACAGAATTAAACATTGATTGAAGTACTAGACTAGGCTATGGAGTTTATATACGGTGGTGGATCATATTGAACCACTTTAAGATTGCTTGCTAATCTTAGATATAATTATAGATTTATGTGATTCCAGAAAGCTGTTAACCCCAGACAAACGCTCATACTATACGTATTTGGGCTCACTGACATCCCCTGAATGTAACGAGGTGGTGGTGTGGATTATATTCATGAAGCCCATTCAAATTACAGATGCATTGGTAATCTTCTATGTTCTTTTATTTTATTGTAAGGTCTATATAAAACATCCTATCACTAAAATTGGAATGGTATAGCTTCTACTGATAAAAGATGGATGAAAATTCTTCTTATGAAAATTCATTAAATTGTTACAGTAGAGTTTTTCAGGTATAAAATAAATTCCTCCTTATATTATCGTAAGATAATTATAATCAAATGTAAAAGTTAAAGCTAATCCTAAAAAAGGGGCTCTGATATAATAATTTCTCAGCGTATTCTATGTACCTGTCAAATTATTTCAATTAACACTATATTCCCAGTACCGCATATTCGGCAAAGTGGGTGTCGGCCGGCACAACTTCCGCAGCCTGCAGAAGGTGTCCCACCACCTGGTCTTCCAGCCGCCCCCAGAGATGATCACCACGCCCAAAGCGGTGAAGGTGCTGAACAACGCGGTGCGAGTGATACGCGACTTCTTTCATAACGTTACGAGGTATTTTTTTATTGAAATTTAGATATCTATACTTAATATTATATAGCTGACGATTTTCTTTGTTTGAACGCGCTAATCTCAGGAACTACTGGTCCGATTTGAAAAATTATTTCGGTGTTAGATCTCATTCATCGAGGAAGGCTACCTATATATCATCACGCTAAGACCAACAGGAGCTGAGCCACGCGAGTGAAACCGCGGAGCGCAGCTAGTTGAAAAATTAGACTTCATAGAAGTGCTTTTGATCGACCTACGAATAGTAAAGTAGAGCAGTAGTAGAGTTTAAGTAAAGAAATTATTATAAGAGCAGGCATGAAACTATATAATACTAGCTTCCGCCCGCGGCTTCGCCCGCGTGGTGTTTTGATATAAGGTAGCCTATGTTCTTTCTCACGGTCTAAAGATTGTCTGTGCCAAATTTCATCAAAATCGGTTGAGAGGTTTAAGTGGGAAAGCGTAACAGACAGACAGACAGAGTTATTTTCGCATTTATAATATTAGTAGGGATATGAAACTCTGTACTAGCTGTTTAAATTTATCTGGATAATTGTATGAACATCCCAAGAATATCTATAGAATTAAATGTATTCTTTCAAGATTGGAGCGAGATTGGATTTTTGGAGCACAATAAAGTATATAAAATAAAATATAAAAAAAATTTATCTAATAAAATTGCCATGACGTAACTTTTTTTTTAATGATACAATTCTTTTGTTTCAGCTTCGTGTCAAAAGGATTGAAAACAAGATAATAAGAGGCAGTGCATTTATTGTTAAGTTTAAAATAAAACTAATTTTGTTAAATTGTCTATTTATTTATTATTAACATTACGTAAAAACCGTACAACGTACAATCAAAAATAAATACAAATTAACATCGTACGATTTTCATCATCCATACTTTGTACAATACTTGCTAGAAATCTACAACACATAGGTAACAAATAATATTAAGGTTAAATTTAGGTTATTTTTAACTAAGCAATTAAATATGCTTAGTATTGAACAAGGTTTTAACAGAATCTATACTATATTTTTCGAAGATATAAAAAATAATACAGGCCTTGATATCCTATAGTAATCTGATTTTAATTAATAAAAAAAAAGCCTTAGTAAATTGTTTTATAATCTACACTTGATGAAGTCATCAAGTGTAGATTATAAAACAATGTGTATTTTCAAGTGATTTTAATAAAGACAAGACAATTTTAAGTACTAAGTAAAAATAAGCGCTGCACATTTTTTTGCACTAACAAATTTAAACCTAAAAGACAAATTAACTGTAACAAAATCATATGAAATAATCACACATAATAAATTATAGCAACAACAAAGTATTGAAATATTTTAGGCATTTATAAAATACTAATTTGTATTATGGATTTCATATAAGTAAAGTTAAAAGAAGAAAATGAATAGTTATTTATAAAATACCGGGACAGCATGAAATTTTAATTAGATTTCATATAAAAACCTTGTGTTCCTTCTACCTAATATATATTATATGATAAATATAGCATTGCGTGAATAAAATTTAAATTAGATACAAGTATACATTCCAAACAAACGTAGATACGTAGATAGAACGTAGAAACGTAGAAGTTTCGCGACTTGCTGACGTTATCAGTAGCGTCGACAAGTCATCTAATGTCGGCTACTCACGTACCTGCCGCAGGGGCAATATTGGAACAACATCGGTTGGTCGGCAGTCGGAGCAATTTCAGATGTTCTCTAAATAGCCCCTGCTTGCCTATACACATCACAATTAAGGAGCCAATTTAGGGTCAATTCCAATATTGCCCCTGCTGCAGGTACACGAGTAGCCGCTTTAACACTTTTGGAAATATTTTCATACATTACTAGCGGTCGGCCCCGGTTTCCCCGTGGTACATGTTTATGTTTTCTTTCTACCATCAACAGAACCATCCTCGTACTTCAAGGAATATTATAAAAAAAAGAATTCGAAATCGGTCCACCCGTTCAAGCGTGATGCCGTGACCAAGGAAAACGGGTTTCATTTTTATATATATAGATTTGTTATTTAAACTGACAGTTATCTGTCAAAAGAAGAAACCGGCTATAAGTTGTTTTTTTTTCGCGTTTCCACCTGCAAGTAGACTTGCAAGTTGCTGTCAGACAGACTGTCGGACATTTCTTGCGGAAGTTTTCTTGCAGATGGAAACGCGGCCTAAGATAAATACAATGGATTTGAAATGCGATTTCATAACTAGACTTACTTGTAAATAGTCGTAATGTCATAAAATAATAAAATGAAAAAATCGCAACGCGTCGTTTTTAATTTCTAGAGTTCTTGCTGAAAATGAAACAAACATACGAGAAATTACATATATACGAGAAAATAACATTTCGAGATAGGAAATACTTCCATCTGAACATTACACAACCTACAGAGAAATATTTTTTTTTCTCATTTATGAAATTTAATATAGGGTAAAAGCTAACATGTCCATATCAGCCCAATTTTTCAGTAAATACGGGTGTTATTTAGCGTATTACTTATTTTTTCACAAGTTCAATGATTCATATACAGCGTGTTCTTTTTTGTTCTTAGTTATGTGTTTCATAATCAACTCTCCAAGAAAAAGAGAGTTTATACATTCCTACCTTAAGAGGAGGCTCCCTTACATAATTTCTGGCACTGAGAGACCGGTTAGACCGCTACGGTGCTAGACGCTAACACAGCCGTAATAAAGTTGAATATTGCGTGCGCTCTTTGATCGCGTTCGAGCTCGAAACTAAATCTCGTAAGTCTCAATTCTTATTTCGTTTATAACTAAAGTAATAATTGATCTAGAGAAAAAATATCTTGGGATTGGATAGTAAACTATATTTTCTTACTGTTAACATTTATTTTAGACATAAAGACCAAGTAAATCTTTAAAAAAATGTAATAATCCTTAAAAAAGGCATAATTTTTGAATAAAAAATGAATCGAGCGAAAATGTTACAATTACGTAACTGTCTTGTACATGGAAAGAAAAAGACCCAATAAATCATATACTAAAGTTCCATTTTGATTATATGTGTGACTGTTTCAGAATATTAATGCAAATTCACATAAAATTTAGGGAGCCTCCTCTTAAGTGTGCAATCACAACAGATTTCAATTATTTCAACGCATAACATACATGGAAAAAAGAACACCCCGTATATCACAACTACCCTCACTTCAATAAACACAAACTCCATACAAAACGAATCTCAAATAACCCCTATGACGTCACATTCGCACACATTGTCACAATATATCTATACATATGTATGTATTTACAAATCCTATAACGCAACGATCTCCTTTAGCCGTTTCTCGATGTATTGTACTCGTGTTAAAAGCTTGTCTTTTGGACTGTATTCCGTGTACGGTATGTGCAGTACTTTAAAACCCTGGAAAGAAGAAAAATCATTTAAACTGACATTTGAGATAAATCTAGTTGTTACTTCACTACATAGTATAAAACAAAGTCGCTTTCTCTGTCCCTATGTCCCTATGTATGCTTAAATCTTTAAAACTACGCAACGGATTTTGATGCGGTTTTTTTTAATAGATAGAGTGATTCAAGAGGAAGGTTTTAGTATATAATTTATTATGTTTTAGACAAAGCGGGCGAAGCCGCGGGCGGAAAGCTAGTTGATAATAAAGAGTAACAGTTATAAAGTCCATTGATTCTACTATCACTGTTTAAAAGATACTTTTAAATAGCAACAAAAAAGCTAAACAAGATAGCATAAGCATATAATTAACCCATTTAAAACGCGATTAATTTTGTTGTCGAGCACACTTTCAGTGACTGATTTATCAGATACAGTCTAAAGAATTAATAGTATTGTAATTGTGTATTGGTTGTCCATTATTGTCTTTACTTCTACTACTTGATATATTTTTTTGTGAATTTATGGGTGTGAAACTGCTTATGAGCCTATTTAATAAAAAATGTGGGCGTGTACTAGTGTACACACGTAAGAAGTGAAACTTATTTATGACCTTATTTTTCAAAAAATAATTTACTATATGCAACTTTACAGATATACGTCGAATCACGCGTGGTAGGGATAAGAAAAAGATGGCGCGTAACGGAAAAATGTCACGCGTAACGAAAAAATGTTACACTAAATTTTTTCCAACCCCGATAAAGAATACTTTTTTTCACTTCAATAAATAAATAACGAACTCACTTTCATTTCCAGAAGTTTAGTATAAAGTTTGAACACACCGAGCGGCGCGCACACTTTGCGAGTCATGTCGTGGTAGTCCAGCGCCAGCACTGCTATCCTATGAGCACTGAAATTAACATACAAATAAATCATCAGCTATACTAATATTATAAAGCTGAAGAGTTTGTTTGTTTGTTTGTTTGAACGCACTAATCTCGGGAACTACTGATCCGATTTGAAAAATTCTTTCGGTGTTAGATAGCCCATTTATCGAGGAAGGTTATAGGCTATATAACATCACGCTATGGCCAACAGGAGTGGAGCTACGGGGGTGAAACCGCGCGGAACAGCTAGTTATAAATAAAATAGATTAAATTACACTATACAGGGTGTAATCGTTAAGTGTGCACAAGCGATTATTCCGTAACTATTACATATATCAAAGAACTTGTTTAATGTAAAATTTTAGGATATATCCCGTTTTATTTAAAAAAAAATTGGTTGTCTGTAAAGTCCTTTACTGACGATAGTTGAACGTGACAACGTCCGATTGTGCTTCTTTGTCGCTCGTTCCGCGCTCTCGCTTGCACTTCAAGCCTTATATGGAACGCCTCAGAGCGAGGTAACGCCGCATGATTCATGTTTTTTCGTGCGTGCAACCGGCTCTATCGAATTATAAGACGTTGTCACGTCAAAAAGCGATTAGTGTCATTACACGCTTTTTATTTTACATTACATTACTTATTAGGTAAAGTACTTTCGATATCAGTTTCAAGTTTTTTGATATTTGCAATAGTTACGAAATAATTGTCTGTGCACACTTAACGATTACAACCGGTATAAGATTGTATCATGAACTGTATGTATAAGATTTATTGACATACTAAAAACAACTAGACACACAATCGTTTATGACAAGGTAATCAAAAATTTCCTAATGGTGGAATACTAAAACATTTATTGAAATTAACACCTTATTTCGTGGGAGTAATGTTCAGAATCTATTGTATTGCTCATTAGAAAACTCTGCCTAATAGACGCGTAGACAGAATTTTGCCTCAGACATTTTTTGGGCGTGATTGTATGTCTATCTGTTTATTATCCTTATATTAATGTAAAGATTTCCTTATAATATAAAATATATAAGCAACCAAATTTACTTTTTGTTATTTTCTGCTTTTTGTAACGGCATCGGATGACATTTCGAGTCGACGGCAAATTCCGCATCTGAAAAACAAAAATATAGTACATATTTTGAAAATGTTATTTATATGGCAATGTTTATATTGTCTGTATTGTGATTGTTATATTGTATAGAAATATAAAGCATATACATCACTACATAGTATAAAACAAAGTCGCTTTCTCTGTCCCTATTTCCCTATGTCGCTTTGTATGCATCTTTAAAACTACGCAACGGATTTTGATGCGGTTTTCAACACCAGATGTACCTAATATTATTATAATATGATATTTTAAAAAGTACACACTCACCATACAAGAACCCCATTCCCGAGTTACAATCCTTCTTCAAAAACGTGTCAGCCGAGACCAAACTTTTAAAAGTATCCATAATGCTATGTACATAGAGCGCTTTTTCCTTTGTATGGGATAGTGGGACTCCCACCGCTATGTCCTCTGCAAGACGTTGTGGGCATTTGGGGTGGGATAGAGATACGTACGCGTCTATCGCCATTAACTTGCGACGTGATGGGATTGGGATTTCTGTAATATTAAGAGATTGATTTAAAATAGGCTCATAGGCTAATTGATTTAGAAATATTTTTAAATGAACAGTCAGTCATGTTTGTTGTGCAAAATACATTCAAGAAATCTGCAAGTTTCCTTTAGCGTTTTATATGAATAATATTATTAATTTGTCTGAAATATACAGTATGTAGTGTGTATACAGCTTTAGGGTCTACGCAGTAAAATCGATTGTAATTTTTACATCATCACTACATAGCATAAAACAAAGTCGCTTTCTCTGTCCCTATGTCCCTTTGTACGCTTAAATCTTTGAAACTACGCAACGGATTTTGATGCGGTTTTTTTTAATAGATAGAGTGATTCAAGAGGAAGGTTTATATGTATAATAATATCCATTAAATAGTGGAGAAGTACTGTTATTTTTGAGGTTTCTAATGTGATGTCGTAAATAATTATATTTTTTCCGCTTACGTTGCAAACGCAGGCTGAACCCTACGAGTTTTATCAAAATAATGTTCTAAGTATTGTACACATTGAAAAGGTCTACAGAAAAGTCAGTGATGGTATATGTCTATCTCTTATGGATAACCCACAATAACTTTTTTTTGTCATTTACTTTTTACGACAAATAATGGCTAATTTTCGAAGCGATTTTAACCAATACAGCATTAATCCTTAACCAACTAAATACCTTGAATACATTGTTCATTTAATATAGATCTATATGGCCCTTTACACCGTATGATTTAAGTGAATATTTTCGAAGATATTACAGATTTAAAAATTGCGGGACGTAGCGTTTGCGGCGGTACCGGCCGGCCGCCATTGCACCCGTGCGAAGCCGGGGCGGGTCGCTAGTCATCACTACATAGTATAAAACAAAGTCGCTTTCTCTGTCCCTATGTCCCTTTGTATGCTTAAATCTTTAAAACTACGCAACGGATTTTGATGCGGTTTTTTTAAATAGATAGAGTGATTTAAGAGGCAGGTTTTAGTATATAATTTATTAGGTTTTAGACCAAGCGAGCGAAGCCGCGGGCAGTAAGCTAGTATGTAGTTTATAATTTAAATGGACATAATAAACTTATATGTTATGCAAATCTGCAAGGTATATATTCTGTGGGTCTATACAATTTATTGTATATTATTATATTACATAAAAAAAGAAGTGTGCCGACCACACGCGTCAGAAGTAACACTTCTTTGGTAGGATTCAAAGATACCAAAATCGTCGCCTTACTCCATGGCGTGACTTCATTGTCATGACACAACCATGAAATTTTACTCTTAACGCGCCTAAAGAAGTCGCATTTAAAAATAAACTAGAGGAAGCGTAGTAAGATTCAAAGATACCAAAATCGTCGCCTTACTCCATGACGTGACTTTATTGTACGACTAATTTATTGTACGACCATGAAATTTTACTCTTAACGCGCCTAAAGAAGTCTCATTTCAAAATAAACTAGCTCAAGCATAACCACGGTAAGTGACTAGTCATTAAACAAACCTCCAACAGAAAGCAGCTGATCAATGAACTCCGGCTTTAGTGTTGACACGAGATGATGTAACTCTGCCTTGTTCAGTATTAGTAGAGAGAATACTAGATCTAGCCAAGAGAGCGCTTTGGTCATTTCTTCCTCCTTGAGTTGGAGCGCTATCTGGAATATTTATTTGTTGTTTTTATTTGTCTGTGTATTTATGGTTCAGTTTTTTATACTAACTTAATTCCCACAAAACACTTTACAGTCGATAATATTACGGTATTTTATAATTAGCTTAAATAATTGTATTATTTATAAATAGCTCTTGTGTTAATTTGCACTACAAAGAATATGCGTACAATATTGAATATCAGAAGTATGGTACAACATAGTATTATATTCAAAATTGCAGCTTTAATTAAGCTTTGTATTGTATTTGAATGAATGAATCTATAATATAAAAATGAATCACAAAATGTTGGTAAGCGCATAACTCGAGAACGGCTGAACCGATTTCGTTAATTCTTTTTTTTATAATATTCCTTGAAGGATATGAGGATGGTTCTTACGGTTTTTATGGAGAGAAAACATAAACATGTACCACGGGCGAAGCAAGGGCGAACGGCTAATTATTAATAAAACACAACGCACCTCAAAAAAGCTATCCGAATTCGGTGGCAGATAATCCAATGTGGCCAGCGTAATCATGGCAGACGCAATATCCCCAGGCCTGCAGACATCTTTATTGGCTTGCATCCATTCAGTAATGGCCGCTAGGGCTTCTTCGTGTCGGTACTTGAGGAGCCCTAGCGACACTATGATCGAGTTCACTACCGCTGGCTTGTCATTGTTCGAAGGGAGATTGGTTATTACATCGCTGAAATATACAAAAAAACACAACTTAAAGTACATTTACAGTTACAGTAAAAAATTATTACATAGTATAAAGCAAACTCGCTTTCCGCTATCCATGTGTCTGTAAAAAAAACTTTAAAACTGCGCAACAACTTTTGATACGGTTTTTTTTTAATAGATAGCGTGATTCTCGAGGAAGGTTTTAATGTATAATTAATTAGATTTTAGATAAAGCGGGCGAAGCAGCGGGCATAAAGCATAAAAACAAGTAGTATAAAAACAAGCGTAATGCTGGCCAGTTTGTATAATATTTGTATGTTGTTTCTCATAATATCAGAACCAAAGATATGAGAAATTTAGAAAACAAGGTATTTTATAATTTAATTAATACCATTTAAAACCTCGAAAAACCAATTATTACATATTATATGTACAAAATACAAATACATAAATATATTTTTATTTATAACCAGAACAGAAAAATAGAAAAAATAAAATTATTACAAATCATACAATTAGCCACACTTTTATTGAGATAAAAGTTACCTGCAAATTCTATCCAAAAGCACAGGATCAGGGAAGTTCAATGCAGCCATTGAGAACAATAAATCAGCTGATTTCTTCAAGTCAATATTTTCCGATTGCTTTGTGATATTGTAAGAGAGGGCTCGGAGAAGAGGCGTACTGCGTCTGCCTTTTTGCTGTAGGGCTTTCATTACCTAAAAAATAAATTTTAATTTGAGGCTGTTTGTTTATTTTACTGTGGAATAATATAATAAAATCATCAATTTAGTACTGGTATAATCAAGGAGGGACACTTTTTCTTATTATTACAATATTTTCTACTACGCATTGTAGTATGTATGCAACTTAAAAATTAAAAAGGCCTTGTATCATTCACTTGAAAAATTGCTAAACAAATAATTACCAAAATCTGTGCTCAATCAAGTCTTTAGGCATATTATGTTAACAGAAAGAACACAATAAACAGGCAGCATTAAAATAGCAATGAATAGCACAAACTTTAATCATCTGCGGCAAGGACAGATTAGCAATCAATCTAGCCGCCTCGTCATCTCCCGTTATCCCCAGAACTGTGCTCAAATCCTCTGCCATGGTCAACGAAGCCATGGCCTGAGTGGCCGGTGTCCGGGCCAATATGCGGCAGAGCTTTAGAAACCGCGGATCCTTCTCAAAGTCGGATAACTTTACTTTATTGGAACTAGACCATTCAGAGAGGACGGAGACCATCTGAAATCAGATTATGTTCTGAAGAATTAATACTACAGTATTTTTTATAAAAAAAAATTTTTGAAATTATATTTATAATTCATATTAGATTCTTAATATTTAAAGAGCTTACTTAGAAAACATGATAAAATATCAACTAACTATTAATTTGCTTAAATTTTTTTTTATCCAAAAATTCTGTGTAAAAAATAAACAGGCATATAATAATTGTATTTCTTTGAACTTACACTTAATCAGAATACCGTTCACACCATAAACATAGAATAGAATGATTTACCTTCAACGCATGACGTCGAGAAATAACAGGGTTCTCTGCAACTAGAAGTAATGTATCTATATCAGTTGCTTTAAGTATTTGAGCGTCCAACTGCTGTATTCGGGTGATTTTTACAGACTTTGCACTTGGCTTCTTTAATTCACCTTCAGGTGTATTTAAAGTAGCAAAAGCTGCCGCTACAAGACCTGAGATTAATAATAAAATTATATTATTTATGGAATGTATCAGTTTTTTTTCAAAGTTAAAATTCGTTTTTGGAGGTAATTTGAAAAAAATATATTAATTGTTATTTATATTTTTTAAGCATTACATAATAAAAATTAATGAGGATCAAAATTTGGATGTCTGTCTTTTAATAAAATAAAAAATAAATAGCAAAAAATGAATATTTTTGCACTATTAATACATACTTATAAATTGAGCAACTACTGAGAATATAAATAACAAAGTAGGAATCAACTACCAGCTACCTATACCACTGAAGTTTGTGTATGTTATGATAAATGTTTACCTTTAGTCTTATCGGGTGTTTCATAGACATCGTCCTTGCCTGATATATCTTTGGGAGGGTCCGTTTTATCCGATTTAAATAAGGAAGCGCCAGGACCAGCATAGTTCCTTATAGACGATCGAGATCCTAACCTCAAAGCTACTAACCCTCCGAATTTCAACATCTGTAAATAATACTGCAAATTACGTTACTTTACTCGAATATAAAAGTAAAAATGAGACTAAACTCTCGCCTAATATAGGGTTAAACAGTATAATTTCGCTGAGAAACACAAAACACAGTGGTTCTTACATCACGCTCAAAATTGATTTCTGGTACATATAAGGAAAAATCAAGTATGTGTAACTAAAAAGCGGTCAAATACTAAATACCTTATAGTATTTCAACTTTATATTTATATAAAAATAAACTATTTTATAGCATTTAGAAAAATACTACAAAAATTTTAATCAATCCTTGTCACCTGTCAAGGTGTCAGTTTGACGCAAAAAACCATAGTCTATACATCTATAGTAGAGACAATATAAATATTTTTTTTCTAGATAAGGAATAGTTTTCATCTGTGGTTTTCATCTGTGGTTTTCATATGTGGTTTTCATCTTAGTTTTTTCTACCCGCATATCATTAAATACTATTTTTCAATCCCAGAGAAATAATAGTTTAGAACATATCTGAATTACTCAGACAAATATTTTTTCCAGCTTTTATATTTTCACAAAGAAAACTACGGATTTTTACTTTTTCTGATATTTGATTAAATGCGAAAGTTTGTGAGGGTCGCTAAGGATGGATGGATGTTTGTTATTCTTTCATGCAAATACTACTGAACCAATTACAATAACATTTGGCATTTAGTTGTAGACCCAGAATAAGACATAAGCTACCTACTTTTTATCCCGGAAATCCCTCAGGAACGGGATCTATGCGGGTTTTTCTTTGAAAACGCGGGCGAAACCGCCTGCACCTAACCTAACCGGTTAGGTTAGGTTAGCCGGACCGGGCCGGCCGGCCGGGCCGGCCGAGCCGACATTATTCAATTAATTTTAAAATTATGTTGATGAGATGAGGAACTCATGTAGGATGTCCTCATCCTCGTCCTCAAACTCTTAAACACTTATGTTCTTTTCATGAAAAAGACTACACAACATAGCGTTAAAGTTTTTTTACTTTTCTAAAAATATATTTTTGTAATACTTCAAACAAAAGCGAACTAAATAATAATATAGTATACTATATTTTAAAAGCAACGTCACGTCACGGAACGCCTTGCTGAAAACCAGCATCACACGTATTGCCCGCTTTTAACTGATTTGATTTACATGCACAATTAATTTTTATAAAAAAATTTGACCAGTCATAATAATTAAAGCATATTGTACATATTTTAGTTTGTGTGTGATATTCGAATCAGTAGTGTGCTCTAGATACAATGCACGACAGCACGAAGTAGCTTTCAGTTCTTGAAATAATACGTGTAACATGGTTGGATCAGATTAGATTAGCCCCTACAAACTCCCCTGCTTTCCGAATCGGTGGTAAATGTAAAAAATGTTATGACGATTCAAAAGTGCGAAGAAGTCTAATTGAATAAATAAATGTTTGAGTTTGAGTTTTGAAAAACAAAATATAGGCTGTTTTCCAATTACAGAGCATAATGCGACTCAGTGGCGCACAATGCCGAATTATGCTGATGCTTAATTGGAACGTGAAACGCACCAGCAGGTTGCGCTAAAGTTGCGCTAAGTTCAGTGTTGAAAAAAAAATATTCATAGAGTTAGCAATAACCTCATTAATGTGTAAATAAAGTGGTATACGGGGCATTTCACGCGAAGCGGACACAGATTTCAGGGTCAGGTTTCCGATTTCGGTTATATTTTAATATGTTACACCTGTATATATCCTCGGTATGTATACGAAGTATTTTTGCATTTAGAAGCTTAGTTTTCAAAATACAGGTCTTTGAAGATGTCAGCAAGCGCGAGGCATGCGTGACTTTGAATGTAATTATCAATTCAAGAAAAGGATTATTTTAATAAATTGATGACTGAATAATAATCCCCATTAAAAAACCTTTTTATTCTCATATTTTGAATTTCGAATTTATTTTTAAATTCCTAAGAAAAATTAAAAAATATTTTTCTTTGTAATTTTTTACGAACTTAGCATATTTTTAAATTTTTTTAAGATCATTAAATAAATGGCTTATATTATGCTTAAACTTCATGCCAAGTTCTAGAGTGGTCATCGCAGAAGTATAGAAGCTACATTTATTATAATGGCGAAGCGCGGCAATATCCCCATACTAGCGCCTAGCGCGACGCACTGCAATATTCATGCCAACGGGGATAAAAAATAAATTCGAGAAATTTCGATTAAATGAGGTGTCAACGGATAGGTCTTTAAAAATTAATTGGAGGTCTATATGTAGGTTTTTTGCTAAAATAAATAATTGACGAGATACACGTATTCAAAGCCGTAAAAGTGCCATACTACTTTTCTGAAAAATATTTTTTCGTAAATAAAACAAAAATGATAATTTCTTGCTTGTAATTTACCATTATCAATAATTAGTAAAACCTGGAACGGTATCGTTAACTTACTATTGAGATGAATACTGCAGAACGTCGCGCTAACCAACTAGGGCTAGTATGGGGATATTGCCGCGCTTCGCTATTATAATACATGTAGCTTCGAAACTTCTGCGATGACCACTCTAGAACTTGGCATGAAGTTTAAGCATAATATAAGCCATTTATTTAATGATCTTAAAAAATTTAAAAAATGTGCTAAGTTCGTAAAAAATTACAAAGAAAAATATTTTTTAATTTTTCTTAGGATATTAAAAATAAATTCGAAATTCAAAATACGAGAATAAAAAGGTTTTTTAATGGGAATTACTATTCAGTCATCAATTTATTAAAAAAATCCTTTTCTTGAACTGATAATTACATTCAAATTCACGCATGCCTCGCGCTTGCTGACATCTTCAAAGACCTGTATTTTGAAAACTAAGCTTCTAAATGCAAAAATATTTCGTATACATACCGAGGATATATATACAGGTGTAACATACTAAAATATAACCGAAATCGGAAACCTGACCCCGAAATCTGTGTCCGCTTCGCGTGAAATGCCCCATACATAATAATTGGTTGAAAAATATTTACGGTTATTTTAAGTAATTTGGATTTTGATTATTTCATTAACATTTTTTTCAATGTTTGTACCTTCATCCATACTTATATGTATTTATTTTTTTAACACAATTTGAATTAACTTTAATTATTTCGAAAAAACTACAATGAAACGAAAGCTTTAAAATTTTATTACTAACGATAAATCGATTGCACGCATCAATTCACGCGCATTACTTCTATGAGTGCTCGATTGTGCGAAACGTTGCTGTAGTTGGAACATTCAACGTTAAGCATTATGCCGCATAATGCGCTCTAGTGCTGTAATTGGAAAACACGGATATATACGCAAACAAAGTAAGAAACACTACATTACACTATAATAAAATATGAATGTAAAAGAATACAAAATTTTTGCTGTGATTCAGAAAATATTACTCGGATTATAATAAAGCGAATCAAAAGTCTATTATCTATTAAATAAATATTTGTAAACTGTGTTTGTGAATCATAACTTGTATTTGTTTTAATCTGTGGTTGCAAATTCATTTTTATTTTCTAGATTGTCGTTGGAATTGCAATTGCAAACGGTAGTGGGAAGAAGATTTGTTGTGATTATTTTCAAATAACTTATGTTTTTCAATAGAAAAGGTGAAGCTTATACAATACAACTGTGAAATGGTAAACATTATTTTTTCTTACTATAAAAATATGCCGACGGTCATTCCTATTTAATCGCATCGTCCATGAGAATCTCACCGAAATATTATGAAAGCCTGTAATTTAAATTTGTAACAAACCGGAATAAAAAAATATACAAAACCATGGAAAACCCTGTTAAACTTTACAGAACTGCTTCAAAATTATGAATCTACGCTCAAAGTAAATATTTATACATCTACCTGACATACATAAAATAATAAGTTGTGATTAAAATCTTATCGTTTTTCGTCAAGTATGAATGCACAGTATCTGTTTAATAACCGTACTATAACTTGACTATAACTACTCTAAAATATGTTACATACATTCCGTGGAAAGTAAAAAGTACTCATAATAAATGTTGAAAAAGTGCAATTTTCAAACTATACCCTCTACCCTCTAATTCTAATAGAAATATTAAACATTTACTGCTCTTCTGTATGTGTCTTTAATAAGAAAGAGGTTTAATTTTATTAACAATGTATGTTGAATCCAGTTGTAACTAGAACTTATAACTTATCTTAAGTTGTCACTCACACATGTTGTTATTGTTTAAATTATATTAATAGAAATTAGCCATCCCTCACAAATCACATTAACTGTAGTTTCTGAGATATACTTACTTATATAAGAAACTGTTGAATCTTGATTTATTTATGTTGCATAGTAGATTTTAGAACTTTATTCATTTAGCTTTAGGAATGACAAAAAAATGTAAAATATTAATCAAATTATCAAATTATTTTAATACTTTGCAATTTAAAGCATCCAAATATGTATAAACCGTAGGCATTCTAGCGCTTTTTTTTTTTTTTTTTTTTTATTAGGTCCACCAAACTGGACATAGCACTACAAAAATAGATATGGTTATTCTATGATACATCACAAGTAATAGGTGCTAGACCTTCTAGAGGTGAACACAGCCTGCAATAATGTACGCGAATACAAATTTACATTATAACAATATTAACATAATTTAGAAAAATAACATTATGGATCAATTTAAATACAATATTTATGCAATTTTGGAAATAAATTTTTTAAATGAATTTAGGGATGCGCTAAATATATCGACGTTATTACATGCTATTTCATTGTAAGCTGAACACATGCGGTGCAATGACGAGTGTTGAGCGTAGTTTGTACGACAAAAGGGAAGACTAAACGTTTTCATGTTAGTGGGACGGCTGAATGGCCTTGGTACATGTATGCTAATTTTTCCCAATAATTGAGAATTATCTATTTTACCATTTATAATTTTGTATAGAAACACGATATCAGAAAGGGTCCGTCTGCTTTCAAGCGATTTCATTTTAAAATGCACAAGTCTAGAAGAATAAGACGTTAGGTTTAGCTTTAAGGCATTGTTATCATAAAGGATGTTCCTTGAATCAAAACATGAATATTGCCTCATAGAAATACAGCTTCAATCCCGCATCAAGATCAAACCTTTTCTTGATTTTTTAAAAATAGTATTAATTATGTAATTTCTTCAGGCGGGGGCAGATGGCGCTGGTGGGGCTCACTGAGTCTGCCGTGCTGCGGGCCCCCTCCCACGTATATTGAGGTGAGAAAATAAATTAAAACAATTTATCAGATTTTTTTATGTTTTTTATCAGTGGCTAGTTTCAGTCTGCATATTTTGAACTTAAATCAAAAGTATTCAATGTATGTATTATGCAATATTTATTAAAATCTGATAAGCCAACTAACTGTCTTCCTTATCAATATCTAGTATCTACTATACAGGGTGTAATCGTTAAGTGTGCACAAGCGATTATTCCGTAACTATTGCAGATACCAAAAAACTTTAAACTGATATCGAAAGTACTTAACCTAATGAGTAAAATGGCCATAATAAATTTTTAAAAATAAAACGAGAAATATCCAAAAATGTTACATTAAACGCTCCCATACATTTTATTTCCCATACATTTTGTATTCATAGCAGATTTTCGAAGTGATGTCCTCATTGTGCAATACAATGAGGAGCTCTATTTACAGTTTCTAAATGAACTTCCCTTCAAATTTGCGAAGTAATTAAAGCAGAAAACCAAAAAAAGAAAGAAAAAGCTAAAATCTTTCATATTAAATGTACTAGGTTGATCCAAAAGTAATGATAATTGGGTATTTCCTGTGCACATAAAAATATAAAATAAATGTTTTTTGCTTGCTCATGTATTCACTAAGTAATCACAAAAAAATCATATCAACAGGCCACGTTTCCAATTATTTACATTAATTTGAATGTGAACCGTGCGTGCCAGAATGTTTCCCGACGAAAAGAAGAAACAACGATTCGACATGTAGAATTTCTAAATTTTTAATGATATCAGGATAATTTTTTGTCACGTTTTGTGATCATGGACGTTACCCGAGTTCACCATGTTTATGCTGAAACCAAAAAACAATCAATGTCCTGGATGCGAGCTTCCAAAGTGACGATGAAGAAATTCAAAGTGAAAATCAGTAGGTTAGATTAAAGCGGTAGTTTTTTGGGACGCTGAAGGAATAATTATGGTGGAATATTTTAAAAAGGTAGCCACTTTATTGGGCTCTTACTAAACAGACCAAATTAAAAGATTGCGGTAGGTTAGTAAGGAAAAGAGACATGGCAAACTGCGGACCTGAACGCTGTTTCACCAAGACAACGCACCAGATCACAAAGCGTCAGTTGCGATGGCTGCCATTCAAAAATCGGCATTCCAAATGCTTGAACACCTACCCTATTTTTTAGATCTACCTCCTATTTACTTTTATCTCTTTCCTCGGCACAAGAAACACTTTCTTAGCAATAAATTATTTTAAGACGACAGCGAAGTGATGGCCGCGTGGAGGGGTTTTTGTGGATGAAGTCAAAGTTTTTTTTTTTTAAGTTTAGGAAAAAAATATTGAAGTATATTTTCTAGTTAGAAGACTATCTAGAGAACTACATAATTATTATAACTGTAATGACCTTGTTTAATATTGATTATCATTACTTTTGGATCAACCCATGTACATGGGATATTCGTATCTCATACTAAATGTATGGGAGGGTTTCAAGTTGATTTTTTAGATATTTCTCGTTTTATTTTTAAAAATTTATTATGGCCATTTTACTCATTAGGTTAAATACTTTCGATATCAGTTTAAAGTTTTTTGATATCTGTAATAGTTACGGAATAATCGCCTGTGCACACTTAACGATTACACCCTGTATAAAAATAAGTCGGGTTTCCCTTCCTGACGCTATAACTCCAGAATGCACGAACCGATTTCCACGGTTTTGCATTCGTTGGAAAGGTCTCGGGCTCCGTGAGGTTTATAGCAAAGAAAAGGTGTCTCTGGTGGCGAAACGGAATTCGCCCGGTTTGCTAGTTTTAATACAAATAGTAAGATTTTTTGTGTGGCACATAATGAAAATTTTATTTTGCAGGAGTATTAAGCAAATTTAATGTATTTCTATGTATTCAAATGTTATAGAATCTGTTATTTATATTGTGTGGGTCCTATAAGAACTATGAATAGAATATGTTGTTCAAAATATGAACAAGCTAGATAGCAGTTTATCCAATTACATGTTTATTGTTATTTCATTTTTTACTTTGTCCTTTTAGGTTGTGTTCCGGATTGCTGCCAACAAGGATCTCCAATGGATCGACAATGGATTAAATTGTGAGTTGTTTTATTTTTATTAGAAGTATTGCGTTAATTTATACATTTTGAAGAATGAAGACCTGACATGATAGTTTAGATTGGTTGCTGTCATGCTAAAGAGTTTCATGCAATATTCTCAGGCCGTTTGCGAACTGTATTAAAAAAATTTAAATTCATCATTTGATATTTTTTAGCATATAAATTTTAAAGAGATAAAGGTTTGTGTATGTTTTAAAGTAATATTATTAATTAATAATTAATAATGAAGTAAATATTTGCAACTTTGATTACAGGAAAACTAAATCAAATCACACAATATTATTAATAGATATGTGATCTTGTAATCGAAATTTTGGAATTTTTTTCAAATTCACTGTAAAACAAATACCCTTGAACTATACCTTGCTTTACAAACGAATTTAGTCAAATATTGGGAGATCGTTATTGCATTTTTTATTCCCCTTAATGTAGTTACGATCGCTGGCCAATTACTGTGGACGGATCAATACATTTCGACTCTTATATCGGACCCTTGTGTGCATTACGTATTTTTTTAGAGATTAAGTAATACTATATTGAACTCGACCTAGATGGTTTATTTGGGATTCGTTTTTACAATAAACCTCTATATATACCTATAGTCAATTTTATAACGACAAAAGCAAGTAACAATGCATGGATTTGTTTAAATACGTAGAATTTTCCACGTACACTTTAATTGAAGAATCATATAAGACTTATTGCAATAGAAAAGCTCAAAGTCGTACGAAAAAGTACAGCTGTTGCAATAATCATAATTGTTACATAATTAATTACTCCAGTCAGTCTAGACATTCAATTCACAATAATTCCAAAAGTTTTCAAACTTCGGTCAAGTGAATGGTACATTGGGACGACAATAAATCCCATTTTGCAACCTTGTCCGCAGTCCGGAACTGCAATTAAATTATTTTTTGCTGTATGGTCCTGAAAAAAATTCCAAAAGTTCTGCAAACTTGGGGAAGTTTTCGATATAATATTTCATATCACGTATTAAATTTGCAACCAATCTCAGTGTACGGAACATCTTTTAATATTGAATATTAATGTTTTTTTTTTTTATTAAACTGAATGAGGTTGAAAATTTGTAAATGCACCAGAATAGATGTTTTCGAAGTTTGCAACCAAGTTCCAAAACTTTTGTAATTATTCCGAGACCACCTTACTCGAAAAAATGACGACGAATTAAAAATAATTATAAATAAACATGTTCCGGTCAACGAAAAAGGTTGCAAATTTATACAACCGTTCGGTATATATTTCCGATATCTGTGTTAAGTTTGCAGAACTTTTGGAATTTTTTTCACGACCATACAGCAAAAAATAATTTAATTGCAATTTTAACAATGTTCCGTACACTTAGATTTATTGCAAATTTAATACGTGATATGAAATATTATATCGAAAACTTCCCCAAGTTTGCAGAACTTTTGGAATTTTTTTCACGACCATACAGCAAAAAAATAATTTAATTGCAATTTTAACAATGTTCCGGACTGCGTACAAGGTTGCAAAATGAGATTTATTGTCGTCCCAATGTACCATTCACTTGACCGAAGTTTGAAAACTTTTGGAATTATTGTTAAATTCTCGATTTTCAATGTCGATTCTGACTGATCTATATGTCCATTTCCAATACGAAACATAAACCAACCTAAAACCTTACAGTAGCTAACCTTAATTTGTCGGTTGAAAACATATTTCGTTTCGTGGTTGATATTTTAGCTTCATAACAATGTAGTATTAGAGATATCAAATCTCCAGTATTAGGCTATCGAAACCTGGGAAATTATTAAACATAAACTAGCTTTCCGCCCGCATGGCCTCTACAAAAATCTCGTCAAATGACATACTAAAACTTTCCTCGACAACCACGCTATCAATTGATGAAAACAGAATGAAAATCGGTGCAGTAGTTTTTGAGTTTATCGCGAACAAACGCAGTGGAGAACTTTGTTTTATTACCTGTATGTTTGTAAGATTGCATGTAACTTGATTGCATGTTCCTTTCGACTCGATTTTGAGACACTTTAAACCGACAGATTTGATTCAAAGTAACCGAACTATCAAGGATCGGTGACAATACAATAATTTTATGAGTTAAAGGGTGTGTTTGTTAATTATATTAATTATATTATGTAGTAATACCTCAAGTTGTCAATACAGTCAGTCTATTGATGACATATCTATTATTCTATGCCCCGAGCCTGGCACGTGGACCTCAACAGGGGGTCACTAACGATAGCGTTCGATGCGTAGGGTGTCACGTTTTAGCAATAGACTTCTATTTAAGTCTATGTTAGGGCTATTTTAGTCATGCTGGGTTTTTTATTGTGGTGTTGGAGTGGGGTAAAATAATTAACTTGATGGTAAGGTGGTTCCTTCGTTAGTGATAGCCTATTGCAAGTGTATTTTATTTTAATTATATTGTATAATTTTTATTCTTTTCCTGTTTGGACTATGACTGTTAATTTCTACAAAAAGCATTAGCCAAATGTTTAAAATTCAAAACAAATTAAATACAAGTGTAAAAATTAGAGTATACGTAATTCATTATAATAATATTATGTTATGCATAAAAATTACGCAACGGTATTTAGAGATCGGAGATTGTCTGAGTGTCTTACTGGTGGATTAGTAATAAAAACTAATCACGCGACGTAAGCTATTTTATATAGATTAAGTAAATACATATGCCAATAATTAGTTTATCTTATTCTCATTATGTTTTATATAAGTAGGTACCTATTTACATGTCGATAGCAAAAGTTTGTCATTCCGGTGCTCATAAGAATGGAATGTGAGGATTCTCAGAATATCGAACATACATTTTCTGATAATTTAATAGAATATCGGTCGAAGAACTTTTCATATAAATATTGTGTACGTTGAGTCAGATACTATTGCCTTTATTCACTATAGAATTCCTTTTATCTATGGACCAATTGTATTAATTTACTATAGATAACAGTTTATTGTAAGATTTTCCTAATTAGATAACCACGTGACACGAGGTCTTACCGTCTTACGTAATTCAAAATATGTAATCAGATTTTTTACATTTTGATTTATGAAGTTAATTAAGTTTTGCATTATAAAGCCTCCAGATGCGCCGCTTAACCGCACCCTAAAGCGCAAAAATCAGTAAACATTACCTTCTCATCTTATGAATGGAAAAATATTTCATGTAAGAATCGACGGAGAGGATATCCGTTACTTAGCGGGAGATTAACAGTAATTGTTATACTAGTTTCAAGTTTGGTATTACTGGCACAGTGACTAATTTTTTCCTTCTAATGATCCCATTTGAATCTCCAAGAAAAAATGTTTGATCTTCGCAGACATGTCCCATTACTTTAATAAATGGAGATCAACTTTCTCATGCTTTGTACATGAGATGCACAAAGATTATCGTAAACTTATTATGAATCTACGTGAATGTAAAAAAATAGCGCGTAGATTCACGCAGACAAAAAAAATGTTTTATTTTCTTTCGGGAGGACGGGTTTAGAAAAATAAAAACAAAGTTTTCATTTAAAATTTTTATTATGAACATTTAATTTCTTATTCCAGTTTTTCACAGAAGAAAGCGAACTTCAAGTGACATTCTATATCACCCATTCCTCCTTGTTTCAGCAAACTACCACATTTTTGCTTGCTAGGGCTATCTGGTTGTTGTCTTCCTCTTCAGTCTGGACTCCAATTAACGTATTTTGGAGAGTTGCTACACGCAGAAAAAAATTTTGCTGAGATAGCCTAAGATATGTTGCGGTAACAAATGAATTTGTCAACATAGGGATAACAAATCTTATGTTAAAATAACAAGATTTAGATAATAACAAGTTATTGATATGTTATAACAACAAAATAGTTTTATAACTAAGTATAGCAAAATCTCTTAGTTGACTCGACAAAATGCTTTAGTTGGTATGATGAATTTTTTGTTAAAACAGCAAAATTATTCTATTAAAGTAACAAGGAGAATTTGTTGGAGTAGCAAATAAATTTGTTACAGTAAATTTTATAAGAATACATTTAAAAATATGCTACAATCAGCTATAGCACAGCGCGGAGTTAGCGCTCAAACCCATTGCGTTTTATTATTCACAATTATTTTCGTGATAAGCTTTTGAGATTTTGAGGATTTGGAAAATATTTTGACAACAAATTAGTTTTGTTATTGCAATAAAACCATTTTGCTAGGACAACAAATTAATTTGGTGATTTAATAAACTGGTTTGTTAGTACAACTTGAAACATTTTGTTAATGTTACCAATGAATTTGTTGCTATAATTATACTCATTTGTTACTATAACATATTTTTCAGTTATCCTGTCTTTTATTATTTCAACAAAATCGTTTTCTGCATGAAGAATTATGATGTGGGGAATTTTTGTTCCCTTAGAACAAATAAAAATAAAAATTTATTGATTGCAAAATTTAATTCGTTGATCTTTGAAACATCTAGATATAATGTGACATTTTTCAGTCAATGTACTTTTATTCTTATAAAAAAAATGTTTTTAATCAAATGCGTTTTAGAACAGAAATATCCCTACACTGAATTGAATTTTGTGACATGCTGCTCTATTAGCTCAGAGATGACTTGTAATCTTCAAGTCAGAAATTTCGTTCCTGAAGTAACTGATTTTCTAAAAGTCAGAAGACTAAAGTCTAAATTTTCATGATGTTATCTACAGCGATGGTCGTTCTTATTTGACTCATTCGGGACGGATGTGTTAATCCAGAGCCGATGTTAATCAGCCGGACATTGATAGTAGCTTAGGATTTTTTTATTTTAATGTTCCAGGAACAGTGACTGATTTCCTTTTTTAATGAACACAAAATTGTGTGGGTGGAGGATATCACTGTGACGTAAAAGTGACCGGATGGCAAATGTGATAAAGAATAGGTATAAATCAAAACAGAACTAAGGGTGCTTCATTCAGTTTTGGACAGCAGAACCACGATGTCATCAAAAAAAATAGTGATCTTTTTGTGGGTTTTCATTTTGGGCGTTGCATGTAAGTACTAATATATACTAATATATACTATAAACGTAATGAGTTTAAGAAATCCATTTTACATCGGCAAATCAATCAACATTAGTTGCTTGGTTCGTTAGCGTATGGTTAATAATTTTTCTAATTTTATACTGCTATTTTCTGTTATCCTTATATAAATATTAAACTTATTTATTAATAAATCATATTATTATTATTTCTTTTGAGTTATGAATTTTGTTTTATTTTGATATTTATGTAGTGTATATATGTGTATAGGTATCTATTTTAATTTATTCATATTTTTCATTTTCTGCCACTATGGGCGTCATTTGGGAACATGGGAACCACTGAAAATCAGTGCTGCAGCTCTTAAGCTGCAGAATTCCTGAGTGGTGTCCCTGTTCAGTACACAGAATCACACCTAATTAATATTAATGTTTTATATCGCAATTTCATTGTGTTTTTCTATTTAATTTCTGTTTTATTTTTATTTTTAAGTCTTTATGTGTGTGCTGAATTAAATGTCTTTTCTTTCTTTCTTTCTTCTTTCTTTCTTACTAATTAAAATAGTTTTATTTATGAATTCACTAGATGAAAATCGAATCTTCACACCGTTTGTTTATTTTTTTTTCAGGGATCGAGGCAAGGCCAGAAACGGATACGGAAACTCGCGGTTTCGTAAGTTCATTATACGAAAAACGCCATCTGATGAAGAATTTTACTCAGAGGAATCTGCATTATCATCAACTCTAACTCCTACAGAACAATCTATTTCGAAGAAAGATGAAGCCACTGCAGAATTGATGTTAATTGAGCTAGTTATTATCGGGTCTGTTGGTGTCATTATATTTATTTATTTATTTATTTATTTATAACACTTCATTGTACAAAACAATGTAGGATATGTGGTACAAATTCATGAGGTACAAAAATTTTGCACAATAGGCGGCCTTATTGCTACACAGCAATCTCTGCCAGGCAACCTGGTAGGAAAGGAAATGTGAGAAGAATAAGGATAGCGCAAAAAAGAAATAAAAGAAAGAATATATTTAAAAAAATGCTTAGGATTTATTATTTTCCTAAGCATTTTTTGGAATGCTTTATACTGCTCGTCGGACTCGTCACAGCTTTTGTGGTTAAAAAATGTTGTTCCTCACGTAAATTATACAATCTACCTAGAGTAGTAGATCAAGAAACTACGGTACTCTGAATAAAAAGTTTTCTGTTCAGCGCCATCTACTCTATTGCAGCAACAGTATCATTACATGTAGAATCCGTTGAACTACGAGTAGCAGTCTGGATAGCGACCGTCGCGACCCATTCGGCTGCCATGTACAATACTATTTCTCCTGTTAGTATCATTGAGATATACATATGGAGACGACACCGCCTACATCACTTATGTTCCGCTCAACATACGCCATATGGCGTAACTGCACGCTCATTTTTTATTTGTTTTAAAGTGAAACGCATCAAATATGCCTTCGTGTGTGTTACGATATTGCACAAATAATACAAATAATACGGAAAAGTGCAAAGGAATAACTTTCATCGGTAAGTACCTAACTAGATAATAATTTTTAAAACTTAGTTAGAGCAAAAAAATGGCGCACAGATTTTGTTCGTGGTGTCTCCTCCATACGTAGTAATATTATCTCAATGGTTAGTATACAGTTTTCTTAACCTTACTATCCTTTCGATAGCAACGCGCGCATCGCTATAGGAGCATTATCATATCCTACCGAGCAGAAAACTTTTGATTCAGAATAGACTCAGATCATTCTTGTTAATAAGCTAGAATAATTTTATGTAAATCACAGAGTGTAGAAATAAGTATTATAACTATTATTTTCCTATTTAATATTGTACATATATTTACGGTAAGACAACTTGTACCTAATCGCAACAAATATCCTGTCATCATTTAGTTAATAAATTTTTAGAATTAAAAACCAAATTTGTATTATTAATTTTACCACAAGATCGTCGAAAGTTGTTAATCCTAAATCATTTTTCATCCCTTTTTTGTGCACAGAAAAAAAGTGCAGTAAGGACAACTATAATTGGAGTTGTATTTACTATACGTTAAAATCATTCGTAAACAAACTAGTGTACCTATATATTTTTTAATAAAATTGTATATTCATAAAACGATAGTATTTTTGACTAATTGCATCCTAAAGCACCCGAAAGCTTCTTTCTTGAGATATTGATCAGAGATTACTTAGGTCTTAGACCATTAGTGGTTCGTATCTCAGAAAGTTTGTCACTAAAGAAACTAATTACCTGAAGCTCAGTAGACTACCGTCTGAATTTTAGTTAATTTTATGGGAATTGTATGACAATTTTAGGACATCAATAATTTATTTATTTATTTTTGAAAATACATTCTATGAAGTGCAAAACACATAAAAACCAAATGAAAAAATACAAAAGTTACCAACAGATACAGTAATCTATAGGCATGGCAAAGATTTTCTAATCTAACGTACAAAAATCATGGACCAATATACTCTAGTGGACTGACAATGACCATAGTAAACAACGTAATTCGTTTCTCAGTTCCCAATTTAGTCGATAGATGTCACTCGCAGTAGCATTTGGCATTTTTTATAATTGAATGGTTCTTGTCCTATCAGAGACGTTTACTAGAAGACGTAATTAAAATCGTTTAAGAACTAGATGTCGCTACTAAAAAAATCAATGTGCCAAAATATAATATCTTGACGTATGTTATACAATACATCAAATAATACGCAAAAAAATATTTTTATTTAAAACATAATAATTATTACCTTTATTTGTTATAAATTATTTCTTGTGTCAACCTCGCTCTGAATCGCGCAAGCGAAATGTTTTCGCTACAGAGCATATTATATACAACTTTCCAACATTATTCATCGAGGCCATAACGGCCGGCCGGTCGAGTAGACTGGTCCCTCCCTTTTTCGATTGAGGAATTCCACCTTCCTACCTCCACATTATTTGTTTTAGTTTTAAAGATTTAATAAGCGTAAAATAATCTTCATTTTTGTATTTTGAGTAAACGAAACACTAATAACGGTGTTCAATTGAACTAAAACAAAGAAAATACAGTAGCATAGTAAATTCATTACAAAATAAAACCGGCCAAGTGCGAGTCGGGCTCGCGCACAAAGGGTTCCGTAGCAGCAAATATAATAAATTACAGTTAAATCAACCTATCTCAAAAACTATAAGAGATACTTTGATCAAACCAAAAATCGTTGAAAGAGTTAATTAGCATGCATCACCTCTATTTTTTTTAGAATTTTATACCCCGTAGTTATAAAAATAGAGGGGGGGGGACATACTTTTTACGACTTTGAGAGCTGATATCTCAAAAACCGTTCACTTTAAGAAAAATGTTTTTTAGAAAACTTTATATCATTTTAAAAGACCTTTCCATTGATACCCCACACGGGTATGTACATCGAAAAAAAAAATTTCATCCCTCAGTTACATGTATGGGGGGCCCCACCCCCAATTCTTTTTTTTACTATTTAGTGTCATATTTTTGTAGCGGTTCATACAACACATATTCCCATCAAATTTCATCACTGTAGTACTTATAGTTTCCGAGTAAATCGGCTGTGACAGACGGACAGACGGACAGACGGACATGACGAAACTATAAGGGTTCCGTTTTTGCCATTTTGGCTACGGAACCCTAAAAAATGAGCACCATATTATAAATGTCTATTTAAACACTTAAAATTATAAAGTACAGGCTATTTCAAAACGAATTCAATGATTATCAATTAATAATAATAATTAGAAATCCCCGAATTTGCATTCGCGAGCGTATTCTTAATGTTTGTTTACAATATAGGAGTGGCAACGTCGCGCGCAATTGCTGCTGTCATGCGATGCGGCAACATCGCGTGAGAGCGGCGCTCCAAAAATGGCTATTTTTCCATAGTAAATCTTTTGTTTCGCGCAGGACTGTGGCAAAATTTCTCTTTCACTCTTATTGGATTCCGTATTTGCATTTGATATTCGTATTGGAGTTTTTTACGATAAATTTTAAATTAAAGATATATTAATTGTTAAATGAATGAGCACGTATAACTTTATTATAATTATTTATGGGATTTCACTGCACCAGCGCTCCTTAGGATGAAACGCCTTTGAGTTTGACCGACATTTTTCACAACTTTTTTCACTTCGTTCATCGCTGTTCGAGAGTGACTTCGTGACCACCATATGGACCAATATGGCGACAGGCATGCCACAGAGCAAGTAATATAAGTATAACCATAACCGGCCGCTACTGAGCGCGAGCCTAGTATTACGATAATGTATATTGTACTACTTTGGCGCGAGTTCATTTGGAAGCCGTATTTAGAGCAATTATAAATAACTCGTAAAAAATACACATTTGTTACTAAAATTTTATGGTAATATTCTTAAATATTATCAATTATACACTTACTTATGTAGACACAAACAAAATAAAAAATACCACGCATTTTAAAACAAAAATCACGCGGAACTATTTCAAAAAACTTAATAAGTCATATTCATTTTTTCGTACTTCTGAAATCAATATTCCGGCTTTAATCAGATTCTAGGGCATGAACGCTCATAACTAAAAACTAAAATAACAATTCAAAAACACCCGAGTTTTTAAAACAACGCCCTCTAGATGTAATAATTGAAAATCGATAGTTTGCTGTTTCCTTAGTTCAAAAATTGGTCACTAGTGGCGCTTTTAAAACTGCAAATTAAATAATAAGCTCAAATCAGAGCGCCATCTAGTAATAGTCTGAATTTTAGTGCTACGATCTCTAGTATGGCGATTGTCAGTCCTCTCAAACTCAAACATTTATTTATTCAATTAGACTTCTTCCAGAAGCA
>CAJQZM010029163.1:0-22615 GCA_907164665.1 Colias nastes | reverse complement strand
ATATGCAACATCTTTAGTAATGGATATATACAAATTACATGAAGATCTAGTGGCAACTGAACAACTTCTTGCTGAATCAATAAGCAAGGCGACAATACCACAAGCATTTTGTATGTTGTTCTTATTTGTAAAATTATTCATACTTTCCAGAATTATAGTAGATGGCACATGTTCCCATTCTGCTAATGATGCCAGACTTTCTATGAGCGATATTGTATTAGATACATACAGAAAACTGATCATTTTAATATAATGCCTATCTATTAAACTTAAATCTTGAGATAATTCAGGCAATTCGTTCAATTCATCTTGAAGTATATACAATACTTTGCCCTGTTTCGCGTGAAATAATGCCTTTTCAAAAAGCTTTTTCCTGTTCATTTTTTCATCTTCGTAAAAGAGGTCAGTGATTACTTTTCCATCACACATGTTTTATCTTAGGTCAAGGTTTATTTTTGTATCACAATACAGTAGAAATTTTAATATTTTACCAGACTACTCAAAAATATGTTATACTCAATCCAATAATATCTTCGAACATTTTAAAGAACCCTAGTTCTTCAATTCAATACATTTGTTTGATAAGTGCTAATTTTTAAATTCAAACTGATTCAAACAAATATAAATTTTTCAATTTCATGTGACATGAACGTTTTCTGACATTGACATAAAGTAGTCATTGACACAACAGTTCAGAAATCACGAATTGATAAATTCAAAGCAGTACTTAATCTCTTATGTAATAAAACCACTAAATAAAACGTACCTAATTATTACAGAGGTAGGTAAGTACGTGGTAAGTACATATTTTAAACCCAGTTTACTAGTGTATTGTAGTACCAATATTGATAATTTTTTTTATCCTCACATCCTCAAGGATAATTTGAAAAAATAAAAATAGGTACGAGTTTCTGAGAAGGAAAATGTTAGAAAATTAAAAATATGATCTAATCTAATGGATATGTGTCTAAATGCTACATTATTATGTACATCATTATGTATTTTCGACGGGCGAAGATGGGGCGGACCGCTAGTATTGTATTAATACAATTTCTAAAGTAACCATCTCATAAAATAAAAATCGAAATTATAATACATCTCACACTCAATTTAAATGAAACACAATTTATTCTTACAATCATAATATATTACAATACTTTTTACAATATATAACTAATATCACGAGGATTCCGGCAATCGCTGATACAGGTGCGGTCGAGACGCGCATCCTGGACACACATGCAAGGTGGATGCTATCATACTCTCGCATTCCCAGCAATAAAACTCCATGCAACGGGTGCAGCGATATATCTGTACAATTTAAAATATTAGCAATTAGTACCTGAAATAATGTGTAAAATTTTTTGAAATCGATGGAAAAAGAGAAACAAGAATCTATTAACGGTATTTATTTACAAACCGTACTATTATTCTTCAGCAAATGTAAAATAAAGGTTTAATATTTAAAGGTTTAGGATTAATTCCACCAAAGGAAACATGCAGTTTGGTGGATTAAAAAATAACAATGTAAAATATGGGTTACTCTCATACATACATATCTCATTTATATTTTAATTCGTAACGAATTAGTGAATTAAAAAATGACATACCTGCTTATCAACATCGGTAAATGATCTCACACAGGCAAAGCAAAACTGACTTTGCCCTTCATTTTTTAATTCTTCAAATGGGTCTACGGGGAATAAGTGATGATATGATCTGGAAACAAGTAATCTTTGCTATAATAATCAACCCTCGCAAATATAAAAATTTACAAAAAGATTTTTTTTTATAACCAATGTAAAATTTGGCAGCCTTATCGCGATAAGCGATTTCTTCGAAGCAACCTTGGGAACCATGGTTTATAGGAAAAATAAATAATATTAAACAACAAAAAAAAAACACTGATACGAATAAATCTATAATATGCACACTGCACAGTCTTCTTCACCTAAAAAAAAATAAAAGAAATATATCTAGCCACGTGTACCTAGCGAGATGCGGCGCGGAGGCGAGCGTGAGCCCGCAGGTGCGGCACTGCGCGGGCAGCGAGCAGTACTTGCTGCGGCACTGCGGGCACAGGTGCCCCTCGCCGCCCACACCCTCGCCCTCCTCTAAGTGACTGTAATGTTTTATGGTTATTGCGCCTTTGCTTGCTCTGACATTAAAATTTTTTTTTTCATATTATATGTATGATACTTTTTTGAAAATAAAAATATATTTGTATAGAGGATAGATTCCTTTTTTCGTAATATATTTATCTAATATTGATCGAGTAAATAAACAGTAAACAGTAAAGACATAGTAGACAATATTATAAATGCGAAAGTAACTCTGTCTGTCTGTTACTCAATCACGCCTTAACTACTGAACCAATTTGCATGAAATTTGGTATAGAGATATTTTGATACCCGAGAAAGGACATAGGATAGGTTTTATCACGGAAATCCCACGGGAACGGGAACTATGCGGGTTTTTCTTTGACTGCGCGGGCGATGCCGCGGGTGGAAAGCTAGTTGTTCATAAAACAATAGTAGTTCTATCCGCCAATATTTCCTGCAACAACATATAAAACTCGTTTTTTCTATTAATCTTGACCTGCAAAATAAATCTAAAAGAAACCAAGATTATTTTCAACAAGACTTACCACATACAAACAGTGATGGGCGGGTCGTTAGACGCACCATCAGAAGTGGTTGCTGGTGGTGCGGTATGTGGAAAACCCATCTTTACTAAACCAGCATCCAACGCACGCGCTCGCGGCGGTGGCGAGGTATGTTCTAAGAGTAGCGAGCGGTAGTGAACATCATCCAATACTACCTATTGAAAAAATGGCAAAGTATGAAAATATACCAACTAATACGAATTTTTTTTTTTACGAAAGTGGAAAAAAGGTTATCAGGGACAGGGCATGGAACCAGTCAATCATATTAGCAATTTAATAATGGTTTAGACTTAAAAGTAACATTTTTATTGCGATTTTCCTACATTTAACACAATAGCAAGTTAAATGTTAGGTAGGTAAGTACAGTATGATTCAATCTTAATGGCGGCTCGGAACGATCTGATGCACAGAAAACAATTTTAGATATCAGCGGGACAGACGTTAAGGGATCTGCGCGCACATGCATTCGCAGCTAACTTCCGAACCGCCGCGCCATTAAGTTTGAATCGAACTGTAAGGTAGGTAAATAAATGTTTAATTTTTTTTCTCTACAATTTCATGAAATTCTTGTGGAATTAATTAATAAATTAAGACCATTACATTTTCAGTTTTCTTGTGAAATTTGTGATTATTCTCCATTTCATTTGTAGAAATAATATAAAGCAAAGTTAAATCATAATTAAACCATACTCACTCCATATTCCCCACCTGTATCTTGACATAACTTTTTACATATTCTGACTTCAGCAGCCAATCCAATAACTGAACATCTAATTCCATCATTTTTCAAGTTCTAAAAATAATAAAATTCTTATGTTTTTTACGTAAGCGTTTGTGTGTTTAACGTAAACGGAATTTTCATGTATTTATAATTTTAACAGTTTTCTCAAAACTTGAATAAACAATATATCGCCAGGAATTTCACTATTCATTTAATTAAGTATACCATTTACATAATTGAAGCCAAAATGGTAGATTCCAAGCCAACATTCAAAATAAAATACCTGAATAGTTGTAGTAATATCACCAGGGTCACATGTAGTTAGAGAAGCAAATAGAACAAGTAATTCTCTGGACGCATGCCCAGGGAGAGGCTTCAGAACTCGGCCAGCAAGTTCCAATGTGTTTTGGAGTGATGGCTCTCCTGTTAAAGCCAAGTTGGATAAGCTAGAATGGAAAATATTACATTAATTTATTGTAAAATAGCAATGAATTTAAAGAAAAATGAATAGCATTCATATTTTTATAAACATCCAAATTAATCTTTAAAAATATTCTGATGGAACACATCAATTTTTTTTACGAATATTTCAACTGTAAGCTCATAAAATATATGATATTCTTACCCTTGAACAGTTTTGACATGTTTTCTAATATTTCCTGAGAGCTCAGTTATCTTTTCAGCTCTTTTGTTTTTCATTGCAATCAACCCCAATTGGCTAAGAGGATTCTGATCAAAGAATTCTTCTACAAATTTCTCCAATAACTGCAATAAAAGTTTTATGATAAGCACCCTTGTTATATAACTTTCTAATATTAAAAAAAATGCTTTTATTAAAATAAAGATCTAATATGAATAGGGGGAAATCATGACACAACAAATAAAATGTTTTGAAAGTGTAATAATGAATGAATAGTATCAAACCTTTAATGTACATAAAAACCTTGTAGGCTTAAGATCCTGTGAACTCATAGCTTCAGAACAATCGATGGCAACAAGTAGATGCCTCATCATGCCAAGGCGTACCGGGCCACGACGAGTGGTTGCTGCTTTCCGAGCCGCTTTTTGAGCAAACTCCGCTACAAGACCTTCCACCAAGCCATCTTCATCTTCTTTTATTGCTTCCCTACAGAAATAATAAAATTTAATACATGTTTCAAGCTTTCATACTTAAATAATAACAACTCAACCTACCATGTCTTTTCATAACCCGTTTCCCATCGATATTCTTTAGGATCCTGTTCATCGTCAGCCATGATCTTGTCTTTTGGTTAATAAGTTATTGAAGAGTATAGTGTAGCAGAAAACTAAGTATTAAATAAAAATAAATAATAAATATTATAAACGTATCGGTGTTTTCTATCAAATATTTTCAGACTTGTTAGTTGTTATGACATTGACATTTTGATTTTTGCAAGGTTGCCTGATTTATTTTTGAATAGGCAGGTGCCTATTCAGAATCAGTCTAGTATGTTTTTGGCTAAATGTTTTGTACGTGATTTTTGTATTATGTTTAAATGTTTTTATTACAAAAAGCCTAGCAAAATATTTCATACTTTAAATGTGCTATAAAAAAAAAATGGTTGCCTGTAAAGTCGGTTTTACGGGCGAAGATTTTACGTGACAACGTCTTTTTCTCGATCATAGTTGAGTGGGAGAGAGACGCAAGGCATTCGGCGGGCCTCTCTCTCGTTCGGTGACTCATCGTAACGTTACCGAGCGTTACACTTTTTCATAAGTGACTCCCAGCCGCAACCTAATTTAAGACGTTGTCACGTCAAAAAACTTTAAATTAATAAATATTAGGGTGCACTATAAAATTTCACCAAATAGTCTTGACGTGAATGTTATGTTTATATATTAGAATCTGTGAATTGACAGCTATAATATCGCATTTTTTATCTATGTCATATGCCTAATTGACGCATCGTGGGACGCTTTTCGCGCTGTGTAATTTATTATTTCTATTTTCTGTAGTTCCTTGTTTTATTTGTAAGTATAGATTTCCAAAGAGTCTAAAAAACCGTGTATTTATATTTACTAATCAATTGATTGGACTTTCAGAAAATGTCGGGTATTGCGAGTGCTCGTCTCGCGGAAGAAAGAAAAGCTTGGCGTAAGGACCATCCCTTTGTAAGTCATGTTTCTAGCACATACTTCTATGGATACGTTAGTGACAATTTTACACTTAATTCAAATTAATATTGATGCATATATATTTCAGGGGTTTGTTGCAAGACCTATGAAAAACCCTGACGGCTCACTAAACTTAATGACATGGGAATGTGCGATTCCAGGAAAAAAAGGGGTTAGTATTTATTTAAAAAAACTTCGTTCAATATAACTCTGAAATAAGATAATCATTGACAATGCATCAACCCATTAAATGTTTCAACATTTCATACTATCCTTTCATTCTCCAGACACCCTGGGAAGGTGGACTGTACAAGCTGCGAATGATCTTCAAAGATGATTACCCCTCTAGTCCACCAAAATGCAAATTTGAACCCCCTCTGTTCCACCCAAATGTCTACCCTTCTGGAACTGTTTGCCTTTCGTTACTTGATGAAGAAAAGGACTGGCGCCCAGCGATAACAATCAAACAGATTCTACTTGGTATACAAGACCTTCTTAATGAGCCAAATGTCAAAGATCCTGCACAGGCTGAAGCTTACACAATCTATTGGTAAGTTTATACCTGTCATTGATATTTTTTTTTTTCATTTTTTATTCTATCAAAGTATAGTTAATAATTTTTAATTTTAAACTAATTAGAATGAAGGATATGTAAAAATTTGTAAAATAAAAAGTTCTCAAAAATACTATACTGTATAATAATATCATTAGGAGTAGTAGTAGTTTTAGTAGTTTCTAGTTTAAACTTATATGTGTTTTTTTTATTTCAGTCAAAACCGGCTAGAATATGACAAGAGAGTAAGGGCACAAGCACGCGCGATGGCTGCCACTGAATAAAACTCAAATAAATTAAACTCACTTAAAAAACCATAATTTTGTTTGCAGCATAATATAGGAAAATTGAATTGTATAGGGCTGTAGATTGCATTACTATGAAGATGATTTATAGTCCACATGTCAAATTATGGTAATAACATGTCTTCATTGACTTGTGATATCAATTATGGCTGCAAATAACATCAATTTTTCTATATTTTGTAGTAAAGTGATTGTACTTTGAATATAGTCATAAGAATTGTTAAAATTTTAATTTCTTGTAGGAGACATTAATAATTTAACAGTTATTTTCATTCAAGTATATATGTACTTGATTTCCAATGTTTTTGTAATTAAAAAGTAAGTCCATAGCCAACATTTTCATATTTTCCATGTAAAATAAAAATAAATGTGTTAATTTATTTTGTAACTTGTGTTAATAGAGGTTATGTGAAGAAGTAAGACTGGTGAGATTAAAGGTTATGACTAGAAGCTTTTATTAAATTACTAAAAGCATTCTTTCTTGTAAACAACTGTATTGCAGATAAAATCACTGTAGAATCGGTAACATCTGAGATGAGTTGTGATAAGAATCTTAACTATGATTTTAAACTATTTTTGTATCTTTATGTTAGTATTATCGAATAATAATAAATTGTAAAAATCTTATCTGGTTGGTTTTATTAAAATGTTTCAAAACTACTTTTTTATTAGGAACTATCTTTCCGCAAGCGGCTTCGCCCGCGTAGTCAAAGAAAAATCCGCATAGTTCCCGTTCCCATGGGATTTTCGGGATAAAACCTATCCTATGTCCTTCCTCAGGTCAATCTATCTCTGTACCATATTTGAAGTAAATCCATGGAGTACCTGCTTTTTGAGATTAGTTGATGCGACTAGTAAGTAACTACTCATGAAGGTGCCAGTGCCTAGTAGAAACTACCTGCTCTTGGAAAAATTTTCAGCATAAAAATTGGATGCAAATTATACTTGCATTTAAAAAAAATTTTTGAAATGTATAATTTGCATCCAATTTTTATGCAGGGAAGGCAAGACTACCTCGTTTCCTTCTTAGACAAAATAATTAATAATTAACTTTTCATTTCCACGAAATTTTCCGCCAATGGGCTTTCTAATTTCGACAATAATAATATATTATAAACTAGCTTCCCGCCCGCGGTTTCGCCCGCGCAGTCAAAGAAAAACCCGCATAGTTCCCGTTCCCGTGGGATTTCCGGGATTGCGTCATTTTCCCGGGATAAAAAGTAGCCTATGTCCTTTCTCGGGTATCAAAATATCTCCATACCAAATTACATGAAAATTGGTTCAGTAGTTTAGGCGTGATTGAGTAACAGACACACAGACAGAGTTACTTTCGCATTTATAATATTAGTATGGATAATCCAAATACATAATTTTTATTGGTCAGTGCCATTTTAGTACTCCTGTTAAAAATATACGAGCAATAAAAACTTCTAGTTAAAATTAATAAATTAAAAATTTTGATATCCTACTCTTGAAATGGGTACCTACCAAAAATTGATATGTGTGTTATAAGGTAAGTAAGATACATATTACAACCTTAGATTACAACCAATTAAATCACATCGCATCACAGCAATCTCGTCGATCGATCATGAAAATATGATCGATCATTTCGTGAAATGGTCGCATTTCATGAAATGGTTGAATGTCTATTGGCCACATCATGATGTGGTTTGAGCAGATCAATAAATAATGATAAGAAATCGTTTCTCAATATGGCCAACTAAACGCGCGGTTTTTTCATGAAATGATCAAAATTATTTGATCATATCGTAAAATAGTTACATTAAATATTAGTTATAGAGGCGCTGCAAGCGCTGTGTTTATGTGATAGGATGGCGGCCGCTGGCGAAAATTTAATTATTCGCAGTTAAAAACTTCATAATCTGGCACTCGCCGGCTCCTGTCTTGGCACTAACTTGAATGGCAATAAGCAAATTCTTTAAATATTCAGAATTTTTAAAATATTTTATGGACCCCCTATAGGTGTTTTATACGATCTTGCCAAATGTGGATGACAAAATCGTGAAACATTGACGATTTAACGATGGTCACAGGTCAAACTATGTTGGCCACATCATGAAATGCGACTATTTCGTTTGAAATGATCAATCATTTCGTGAAATGAGCAAATCTACTACGCCAGCCACACACTCAACGAGTGGTATGGGAAGTAACGAGGAAAGTAGGCAGAGGCATAGTGTGGCCACGTTACTCGTCATGCCACTCGTCGTGCTCATCGTCCTGCTCACTGCTCCCTATTTTGTCGGTTTTTGCACGCGAGTTCAAGGACCGGCAATACGAGTGCGAATGCCTGGCCACATACTCGCGCGATCGCAGTCCGCAATTCCGCATCGAGCGCTCGCGCAAGACGCACACGTATGCAAAATTGGAAATTAATAATTATGTCGTCGCCAAGCATGGAATGGTCAAATGAAAAATTGTTAATGTTTTTTATGTTTGAGGACGACGACGACTATGTATATTTCTTTTTACTACATTAATATAATAAGCTATACTAAAAATGTATAGCGCGCACGCTGCCACCGCACCGTTTCAACGTCCATTGTGTGCGACAAGGCAAATGACAAGTGAGGAGCGTCGCCGGTCGCGATTAATCGCGCGAGAAGAGCAGTGTGTGGCCAGAGAGGGCACTGTCGACGTCGAGGCGAATAACGGCAGCGCGATGAGCAGGACGAGGAGCATAGTGTGGCTGCGGTATACGATATATGGCCACGAAATATATATATACAGGGTGTAAACAGTAACTAATACTAATTAATCTGTGGTGTAAACCTATTAACTCCGTTATAATTTCACGGTAGGTACGTTGGTTTAATGCTCTAAGGTAGGTAGTAGGTACCCTATGGTAGATAGTAGAGCCCACGATGCTAAATGTGGATTTACTCGAGCGTCACGTGAACCTAGTAGTTGGTGGAGTAGACGATAGCGAGAAAAAAAGCTTCTATGGCATAGTGAGTGGTAGGTACTTAAGCTCGTTAGATAGGTATTGACTTAAAGGGGTATTGATATTTTGCATGCTCTTACTCTAGGTCCTAGAGCATGTAAAAGGTAGGTACTTAACACAGGTACATAAGCTCGTTAGATAGTCATTGACATAAAGGGGTATTGCTATTTTGCATGCTCTAGGTCCTAGAGCAGCAAAATATCAATAGCTATCTAATGAGCGATGTCCTAGAGTCTTGAACATCGCTGAAATAAAATACATATATATTAATCAGAGGGTGACAGCGTGGCTATGAAGAATGGTTCAAAAATTAAAGCAATATTATTCGAGCACGTCAGATGAGGTCCCAATTTTGCTAATCTGACGATTTGAGCGCAACCTTAGGAAATAAGCGCACCCACCAATATTTATTAACTGATCATACTGGCTGGAGGTACTCATCTATAGCCTATAGGTAAGGTACCGACGGTACGTCAGATTAATAATATAAGGAACGGTACCGTACTGACGCGGACGTCGCTCAAGACGCGCTCGAGTAAATCCCAAAATCCCCTCTTGGGCTCCAGCCTCCACTACTACCTACCTAGGTACCTACTACTTACGGAAAATGGAAAGAGCTTGGAAAGAGTTCAAAAAAGGTTTTATAGCTGACTTATAGCTGATCATCTGAACAATAATTTAAATGTTAAATTCACCTGATATCAGTGCTTCATGTGCATATATATTATGTTGTGGCCAAAATAGTTACATTAAATATTAGTAGAGGCGCTGCAAGCGCTGTGTTTATGTGATAAGATGGCGGCCGCTGGCGAAAATTTAATTATTCGCAGTTAAAAACTTCACAATTCGTTTAATTACAATATAAAGAAAGTCATAGCAAAGAATTAACGACGAAGAGGTTCGAGTACTATGGAAAATGCGATCTTACATTGAAGAAAAAATGTGTGCGTGTACTAGTGTACACACGTAAGAAGTGAAACTTCTTTATGACCTTATTTTTCAAAAAAAAATTTACTAAGTATATGCAACTTTACAGAAATACGTCGAATCACGCGTGGTAGGGATAAGAAAAAGATGGCGCGTAACGGAAAAATGTCACGCGTAACGAAAAAATGTTAGGTACACTAAATTTTTTTCCAACCCCGATAAAGAAGTTTCACTTCAAAAATGCGTCCAAAAACCTATGTACATAACTATATTTATATATCCTACTATATTATTATAGGTTCATGAAATGCGACCATTTCATGAAATGAGCAAATCTACGATATGGTCACGACATATACATGAACACAAACATAAATATATACCTATATACTAAGCCTATATAATATACATCACGATAACAGTAGAACATAGAACCGTCATATCCTCCAACATTGCCTTTCCAGCCTATCTTTGCCCAAATATAAATTTTAACTTTCCCGAGTGTTTATGTGGAGTAGCATGACATTTAAGACTTGTTTTGTTTTTTGGTAGAAAATTAAAGTCTTTTCTGGCCAAACTGATTAGATGGCACATGTATAACGTAAATCAGTCTGCTGCTACATGTCGACAAAGAAGGAGGTGTTTTGGTGGTGCCAAATTTTTCTAAAAAAACTTGTCTCTGATCACTGGGAATCAATTAAAATACGTGAATATTTCTTATTATTTTTTAAACTAGAATATAAAAAAGGAGGTTATTTGTTATTCCCAAGCAAAAATACGTAGTACTATAGGAGTTTTGTCGCTGGGCAATGTTAGGTTAATAAATGTAGTGTGACCTATCCCAACATTGCCCAACCGTTTTGAGGTGCTAGGGCTGACACATTTTTAACAGACTTCTCAAATAGGTAGCAAGGTAATTTTTTCTAGGTATAAATTAAGTACACAGCATGTTTTTTCTTTTAGGTACCTAGGTAGGATTGTACGAGTATGTATGCCTACCTAGGTACTTTTTAAATGTTTAGTAGAAGTTACGTATAGGTACATAAATATTCATAATTTCAGTTTCATTTCAAAGATATACCTAGAAACAGTACGAAAGCAATATTATTGCATGTGTACCTACCTATTACTTGTTACCCGCCTACATATTTTATTAAACTTAATTTTTTCATCCTTTACCTAGTTGATTTTTTTGTGACAACCCTAAACTCTAAAGATTTTTGTATGAAGCTTGTGAGAAAATTACACCTAACTTTGCCCATACAATTTAATGAAGATCTACTTATTTTGGATCATTTTTTGTAAGAGATTCGGCATCTTTGCCTTGTCTTGTACTTTGTCTCTTAAAAACAGCTACGTAAGTCTTAAAATGGCTGAAATATTAAAGGTGGGCAAAGTTGTATACTTTTCCACCTTACTTCGCCCACCTCTTTCTTCCTTATTTTTAGAGAAACTATTATGAATATGATTATTTCAAGTATATCTATTCATTCTATATTCAATTCCCTACTCAAATAACAGCATCGATTCTGTCCATATTTTGTTTTTTCTTGTATATGATCAAAACACTGTGAAAAGCGGGCAATGTTGGAGGATATGACGGAACCTCTTCTTTTTTCGAAGTCGGTTAACAAAATAATAAAAATAAACGAGTTTTATTATAAAATTATGATTTCTATCAATATAAAGCTCTGAATATGATAGGATAAGCATTTATGGTAACTTATAGTTTCTTTTAATTGATTAATCTACAGTTAATTTTAGTTTTTATCAACAAAATTGTGTTTCTTTCAAATGTCGGTTAAATATGTCGACATAATCTCGAGTCGGCCATTTGTGACGGCAAAACCACTACCAGAAGTATGTTATGCCATTCCAAATGATCGCTATTTCGTGATTGGTTAATAATATCAGCGTGCTTAGTTGCGATTGGGCAATAACGAAAGTCTTTGATTAGAAAACACATTGTGTCGGCCATCACGAGGTGGCATATTTAATGTGTCGGTAAAATTTTTATATTGAATTTGAGAGTGGAACTCGTCGCATTGTTGTTCCGTTTTGCATGCATTCTTGTAATTAAATATTTGTAAAAAAATCTGATTTGTTGACATTAAATGGTGAGTGAGAATATAAATAAAAAGTGAACAAAATTATTTTTTATTGTGATTAGGTATATCAAATATCAGCTAAGGCAAAATTTGTTATAAATAGTAGATAATGGTCGAGAAGCGGCCTAAGTTATAGGCTCGGCAAGTATAGGCGTCTCTGTTAAATAATTACCTTGTTCGCTGTATTAATATGATGATTTTATATTATTTTTGCAATTAATAAGTACAGAAACCTAACGAAAATATAGCTGTTTATTCACATTTTTGCTATGCATCAGTCATCACATAAAAAAATGTAGTAATGTTTGGTTTATTATGTTCATAATGTAAGTTTGGCGGGAATCTGATGCTATAGATTTATCTTAGGTTATAAAATTAGTAAAAACTTTAGAAAGTCTCCAAATTGTAGAAAGATAGTGCTGTGGAAATAATGGCGTCTATGGAAGAAGGAGAACCGCCGCTTGCGGAAGAAATACCAGCTGGAAACCCCCAGGAGTTGACAAAAAATCCTACTGCTCTAAAAGGTAAAAATTATATTTATTATTCTAAAAAAGTTAAAGCGACTATTTATAATTTATAGCTTAAATTATAATTAGTACCTAGAGAAAATAAAATAAACATTTTTCAAAGGAGTCTCATTACAGTTATGTTATAGCTGTAAGATTTTGTAGAAAATTAAGTGGGTGGAGTATCAGAATTTATGTTTATATTGTTGGTTGTACTGTCAAAAATAATTTGTACTGTTTGTTTGCAGAAGCCCATGAACAAATGGCCACCTTAGATGTGCTGGTGTGCGGACAGTGCCACTCAGCATTCCATTTTGTTGATGAGTTCAAGGAGCACAAAGATGAAAACAACTGTACTGGAAAATCTCCTGTTAGAGATAGTGTAAGCTCAGTTTTGTTATCATTGATAAAAATGCTAATGATCATTTTTTAAATTTCCACCGTCTATTAATCAAATTGATAGAGATAATTTTAAATATTTTGTAGGTTCTTTTGATTGTTTAGGTAAACAAGCCTCCTAAAAAATTTAAACGGATAATTATTAAATTATTACTGCAGCTGGCAATCCCAACAAAAGAAATTGTTTTTCATACATAAGAATTAAAAAAATTGAACATCAAGTGCTATAATGTTTGTCCTTCTTTTAGATATGGTGGCCTCTGGCCAGGTAGACTAATAATTTTCATTAATATCCGACATCACAATTACCTCAATACTGCGCACAGAGGTTTGCACCAAAGAATGTGATAATTTTAGTCATTAAATTCTGCCCCACAGAATGAAAGCAAGTCGCAAGTGTGGGCGTTCCTCCTATGGAAGTGTTCGTCCCGCGACGCTGCAGCAACATCAGGCGATAACAGCTGGAAACTTTACCAGCAGTGGTGTAGAATGCCTGAAGCACAGCGCACTGCGTGGATCACTGCTGGCTCCAATGTACAGTCCTTGTCTAAGTTTTCACATGCTAAAGTTGTGAGTATATTTAGAATTGAGATTGTTCTTGATTAAAAGTTAGTAAGTTTAGTGTTTAGTTAGTTTAGTAAGCTATTAGGTTATTGTATTGTAATTATAATTGAGTAAATGTGTTTTTTAGATTAATAATTTTCATTAAATATTATTTATTAATTAGATGGAATTAAAGTCAGATGATCAGCTTGTTCCTGTTCAAAACACACCGGGTGAAGTGAAAAGAAGGGGAAGACCAAGAAAAATAAAACAAGTATGTATTTTATTACTAGCTATGAATTTAGTTTAGTTGACCATGCCTCAAATAATAATCAAACACACACATCAACTTGGTAAGACAGAATTTGAAAAGCGTAAAATGGTTTTAAATTATTTGCATGTACTTTCTTTTATTTATCTGAATTTTCAAAAAATACATTTAAAATTATAGATTTTTCTATTTTCTAATTTGATATATTATTTTGTAGGAAGATATTGAACCGCAACCATCTGGAGAAGAAAGTGATGATGTAAAACCATCAATCAAACCTCCTTCTAAATTATCAGTTTCAGCTCTTGCGAAGGCAAAGGTATAAATTTTATATAATTTCAATAAATTGTTGTTTATTTGTGTGATAATTGCTAAATGAATAATTAGATAATGATAGAAAAAAATTTGTTTTGTGGTTCTGATACTTTGGTTGCAATCTTCCTTTTCTTAAATTTAATTTAGTCAAAATATGCAAGAGTAATCCTTTTATCATTACATTTTTATTTATTAAATATGTTATTAAAGATTTAATTTTAAATTATTGGAGTATGAAACAATGTATAATACAGTACAGTACTTGCTTGCAAAAGTACATACATAATTCGTAAGTGGCTCCTTCCAAATTATTATTTTTTTATAATTGAGTTTTTTAGCTCTAAGTAGAAACTATTTTGAACGGATGTTAACACTACTTAGTATACAAGAATCAAATCAACAAATGTATAAAAAATATTTTTCTGAGATCTTTTAATAGATTAGTTCTTGACAAAGGTTTAAGTATAATTTGTGAAGCCACGGGTGCAAGTAGATTTCTAAATAACTCAAAAGTCACCATATAAACACATCCATCTATCCATTAACACGTAACCCCTCAAATAGTGTAGCTGTAGCTGCAAATTTACATAAATTAATTCAGGAGAGCAGTGGTGCAGGAGAACAGTGGTGAGACCTCGGACTTCGAATCGATAAGTCCGGGGTTCGAGACCAGGCAAGCGCGCAGGAAATAAATAGATTTTTCAATTTATCTGCGCATGTTGTAACATCACCACTGCTCGAACGGTGAAGGAAAACATCGTGAGGAAACCGACATGTCGAAGAATCAACAGTTCGACGACATGTGTCATCCGCCAACCCGCACTTGGCCAGCGTGGTGGATTATGGCCTGTACCCTCATAGGAGGCCCGTGTCCCAGCAGTGGGAACGTATATGGGCTGATGATGATGATGATGATGAATTCGCAGGAGGATACAGAAAGTGTACGCGGTGCACAAGAGCGCGTTCCGGCAGCGGAGCGTATCGCCCGTCGTACTGAACGCGAGGCTCCGCCGGGCGCAGCACCCCAGGAGTTTGTTGTAGAGAAGATACTCGCCAAGCGGTTCAACCCTCGCCGCAAGCACTATGAGTACCTGCTCAAGTGGGAGGGCTACCCGCAGTATGTGATCTCTTGTTTATTATGTTAGTCGCTGTATGGCTTTTGAGATACAATTATGTACATTGTTCCATATGATTCAATTATGATATGAATCAATTTTAATGAAATTTTATATTGATATTATTTAAAAAGGATAGGTACCAAAGGGAAAAAACATATATTATTAGAAAATTCTGATAGTACTGGAAGTTTAAATTTGGTCCCATTTAAATGTATTATAATTTTTCATCTGTTTTCTATTTATATTTATAATACTAACTTGAGACTTAAATAAAACCTGCAATTGCAGCGAACAAAACACATGGGAGCCAGTAGAAAATATGGAAACATGCAAGCACTTACTAGAGGCATTTGAAAAACAATTGGCTCGGCAAAAGGAACTGAAGGCATTAAGAGCTCAACAACAATCGCAACATCCAGTGCAGGTGAAATCATTATCATAATAATTCCCAAAAATAATAGCATGAATTTGATAAATCATTTAATATCTATAAAAGTACATAAGTACATATTTGCTTTATGTAATGTACTAATGTAATTACACAGGTGAAACAAACAAGTACACCATTGCCTCAAGTTGTGAAACAATTAGTTAAGAAAAATGACACACCAGCATTAACACCTACAGGGTAAGTTAAAAATAGCCTTTATGATTTGTGTTAACTGTTGTATAGATATTATTAATTTAATTGTGTGTGTTGCTATTATTGTATTCATATTTTGATATATTTTAATAGACAATAAAATAGTAAACATATTTTTTTTAATGGTAAAATATGGTATTAAATAGTTAATTTATTTTATTTATTTATTAGTACAGAAAACAAAATTTTAAGCAGAGTTTATACGAAGCCAGTAATGCTGGCGCCAGTCCTACAGACAAGCCAGCATGGCTTCGTGTAAATTATGCTGTACACTTTTTCTAACATAATTTCGCGATATGAAACCTTATGAGGTTTTTAACAGCACTCATAATGAAAAATGAGTATAAAAAATTGGTTGTTTGTAAAGTAGGTTTACGATCGAGATGTTTACGTGATAACGTCTTATTGGTGGCAGCGCTCGAGATGAGACGGGAGATCGGTCCGTCTCTCTCTCGTTATACCTGCGATCGCGCTCGTGAGGTTTTGGTGTGACACAAGTTTCTGAACATGTCACCCGACTAAAACGATTTTAAAAACGTTATCACGTTAAAAACATTAACGTTTTATATTTTAGCCGCTTACAACGTAGTAGTAAAGCGCGTGCGCTGGACCAAGTGAAGGCGTGGTGCGGCGGCGCGGACGACGAACCGCCGGCCAAGCGCGCGAGACAGCTCTCTGTGGACAATGACTACTCCGACCCTGATGAGCCTAAAGGTCAGTTTGTAATGTGAAACTAGTCTATGTAACGAGTCAACATTAATATAATATCACTACATAGTATAAAACAAAGTCGCTTTCTCTGTCCCTATGTCCCTATGTATGCTTAAATCTTTAAAACTACGCAACGGATTTAGATGCGGTTTTTTTTAATAGATAGAGTGATTCAAGAGGAAGGTTTTAGTATATAATGTATTATGTTTTAGACAAAGCGGGCGAAGCCGCGGGCGGAAAGCTAGTAATAATAATATAAGCTTTTATTTCCTTACTTTTACAAAAATGTTTTACAATTTAACTTAATACTTTATTTAATAACTTGTAAAATCTTAAAACTAGTATATGTTTATTGTTAGTAACATTGTTGCTATTCTATGTTAGTACCTATCGAGTCAACATTATAGGCCAAAAATGGATAATGATAATAGTCAGTAGACTGTGCATGTTTATAATAACATAAAAATGAGTGCATGCTTTTCATGGCAACTAATATGGATTGAAGTTAATGGCTCGGTATATTAAACTGTCTGTTTGGAGATGAGATAAACATAATATTATTATGTTGTTAATTTTTGTTTAGTATACATATTCTTTGAATGTGTGGTGTTTAAGTCCTTTGTAAAACTATGTTTGGTTAGTCAAAAAGTGTATGTGATAGGTTAGCATTATAAAACTAGACAACAATTTTAAGGCATGCTTATTTTCACCAGTTTTGGCAGTAGTTGATATATAGAGAAGTAGTATATTATTAACAATGTGTGTCAAAATGTGTTAGTTAAAGTATTTGTATGGTTTCTAGTGGAAAAAAGCATTATCAATGGCCAATCGTCTCCAAAGTCTAATGTGGATCCAGAGTTAGTGAAGTCCCTGGGGCTTGGTGGCAAGGGCATGCCTAACATTAAGGGAGTTATCAAAGTTGACCCCAAGCATATGCCTAACTTGAGCACAGGTAATATTGGTTTAGGTTTTGTCTCATATATGTTTATTTAAAATGTATTTGTACAATTCAAATAATTGTTCTCAGGTGTGTACATAATGTCAAAGAGTTCTGGCATAATGAAGATCGATTCACCTGGAAAAATTGGTCCTGGCCTTAATATAGACCAAGATGTTATTAAGAAGCAAATAATGGCTGCTAAACAGGTATTGTATATCATTGTTTTAAACTGTTTTAAGGTATGTTGTAAAAAAAAAAAAAAACAATGATTATTATTTTTATTTACAGAAGAAGATGGAAGAAAATAAGAGACAATCACCAAGTACACCAATGACACAACAGGTAATTAATTAACCATGAAAAATATATTATGTTATACATTTTTTTTTGTCTTATTGCCTTAAATCAATTTATCAAATTGTTATTGCAATGTTATAAATATTTGTGTAATATAATATTATGTTCAATGTTAAAATCAATTTACGAATTAAAAGGTTAAGAAAACATATGGCCCTGCTGGACAGCAAGTCACCGAAAAGACAATAATAACTCCATCTGGACAGAAAATCATTCAGAGGACAATACAGAGACCATATGGCGGTCAGTCTGACGGAAAGTCGCCAGTCACTATACTCAATAAGAAATTGGCACAAGTAAGTACAGATATATCTTAAAACATTTTGAATTATGTATCTTAAGGTGATTGCTACGATCTGTTCCCAGCCAATGTCCCGCTAGATGGCGCTGAATTCTACATTTCTAGTTTATTTGAGTTTTTGCGTAATTGGAAAAGATTAAGGTCGTAGGAATAGTCATGGCGGTTACTGAATATTATATTTTATTGAAATATGTCATATCATTGCCTTAAAATCCACCCAATTCGGTAAAAAAATGCATTATAACATCTGTCATTGCATACAGGGTCGTTTACACACACAGACGTATACAAAAATGATAAAGATTTAAGTCTAGATGGCGTGAATGTAAAACAAGTAGGATTGTTATAAAAATAAAAGTTATATTTGTTGGCGTAAACTATTTTGTTGTAATTTTGGGAAATAAATAATGTCAAAATTGATTACAATAAAACGCAGTTTTATTTTATTACATTACACTATTGTTTTTTTTATCAAAACATGTATTTGAAGTAGCATATACCTATGATATAATATTATGCTAAGAATAATTATTCATACAACAACAAATCTAAAACACTATTTACTATGGAAAAAAACCAGGAAGGTGAAAAAGATATTTACGATTTCGACGCACTCGACTTTTAGTAAAATATAGTAGGTAAAAATTAAACAATGGTAATGTAAATTCTAAACAAACTACTACCAAAATACAATTAGAACAAAAATCATTTGACTTGTTTATTTCACCCAGAGGCCAGAGGCGGCTCGTGACAAAATTGTATAGGTGTTCACTTGAAATAAAACAACGAAAATACAATAGCGTTCGGGATGATTTATTACAAAAAAATGAGCACCACATTTTATAAATGTCTATAACACTAAAAATTACAAAGTACAGGCTATTTCAAAACGAATTCAATGACTAGGTATCAATAATTAGTAAATCACCGAATGTGCATTCGCGAGCGTAGGTATCCATAGTGTTTGTCACTGACGGTCACTGACCTCTATAACTTATAGTTATAGAGGTCAGTGGTGTTTGTTGTGTAAACATGTATGTATTTGAGTAGTTAGTAGCATATTATATTCTGAATTTCTGATCCATGCCTATTCACTCAAAACTAATAACACTAATGATTTGTAACAGTAAATTATTTCAATAGGTAGGTATTTGAACATTTCCCAACAAGACGTAAGAATAATTATTCGTAGGTATACAAGATACAATAACAAATCTAATACACTATTTATTATTTTATTATTTACTAGCGGTCCGCCCCGGCTTCGCCCGTGGTACATGTTTACGTTTTCTCTCCATAAGAAGTAATAGCTAGAGAGCTAGCGCAAAGCTACCTGTATGTATTTGACCAGACCTGGATTTTTGTGTGTTGATTCCCCTAATAATACCTACTATACATGAGATGAGGAGTCACTAAGCCCAGAGTGGTGGACGGGGCGCGCGCTTAGGTAAGACAGGTGGAAATTTTTGGTGAACTTTGAAACCATTTGACCACGTCTGCCATTTTGATATTTGAAAATAGATTATTATTACTATCGGAAAATAACAATGGCAGACCATTATCACGCGGATAACATTCTGGCAGACACTTATGAAAGTGCTGAAAAAAATACAATTTTGAAAGTATTTGACCAGATCTGCCATTCATATATTTTATTTATTAGGGTCTTAAAAACTTATTTTCGAAACGGCAGACATTTTCATTGCGTACAGACTTCAGCAGACAACAAAACTTTACAGACTTCAGCAGTCAACAAGACTTAGCTTCTACATGGTCAGATGTATATATGTATTACGTTCCCTGACCTTACATCAATGATTTACTTTATTAATGTTTTTATGGTCATTTACATTTAATTTTGAAAACTATGGAATAAAATTTATAAATTTGATGATACAAAACTAAATATACATTTGTAAAGAATCTCAAATATAAAGTTGTGTTGCAAATAACAAATCATCATTTAAATATTTAGTTTATTTCTTTATTTAAGAAACAATTAACAATTACAAAACAACATAAAAAAACACGCATGCATTTATTGAAATGTTCATTCATCATCACTATCGTATGGCGTTGTGTGACTCGTCTTCATAATCCATTTAATCGGATTCTGTAAAAGTAAAACGTAAATTATATAATAAAAGAAATGAGTAAAGTCAAAAATAATTATTAAAGAGTTAATCATTATAAACTTACCTAGTAAGGCAATGCCTTTGATGTCGCACGATGCCGCCGCGCCGCCAGTGTAGGTACTTCTGCTGCTAGGGTTGCAACAAATGGGAAATAAAACAATTGTGATTATTACTATTATGATGTAATCATTTATTCATATGTACATTCAAAACAATTGCGATTATTAAATCTGATGTAATTATTTTTTCATAAATATATAATTATTATTAATTACATAATATATTGCACTGTGAAATATTTACGTATCACTTTATTTTTGATGTTCTTAATTGTCTTTTATAAAATTTAAGTGACGCATTCGCATTGGGATCAACAATCCGATAAGAAAAGAATGGAGACAACATATACATAGCTTTGATTTCAATTCTACAGATACAAAATATACAATCTATCTAAAATGATACAACGGATGTTTCCTGCGTTTTCTCGTCAAAATACCGAAACAACGTAATTATTGTATAGTAGTTGGGCGTGAAAGTAAAAAAACAAATGAAAAGTGTTTTCCATATGATTATTTATTAAATTTACGCGATTAAGAATAATTTCAACGATACAATTTAGTAACCGAGAATTCAGAGGATTAAAGAAAATACCTGCCTGATCATTTTATCAAACTCTAAAAGAATTATGGTTATTTCGCATCACTCGGTTTATTAGTTTGGTAATAATTATTAAAGGTACAACCCTAGCCATTGAGTCGAACGGTAGGCAACACAATATCGACTTTGTGCGGGTACATATGGTACATTTCTTCTTGCTGTGAAGCGTAATTATTATTATTAAGATTTTTTAGGCTATTTTGAATCAGCTGTTCTAATTTAATTCTAGAAATTTATTAAAACGTGATTTTTTTAAAAGTATATTATGAGTTTATAAATACCTCAACCAATAGTTATTGTGTCCTATCCTAATTTCTTTATATCTTGGTAGTTAACTAAAGTGTTAAATTTACATAACCTCAACAACAACATTTACACTGCCACTGCACTAAAACTAATATGGAATCCATCACACAGTCTATTGATCAGATGTTTGAAGTGTTTAACCACAGAATGGATGAGTTCCAAAAGGATCTCCAGACAATTTCAACAGCCCCAATGGGTAGCCCGTCTTCTAAATTAGCGTCTGACTTTACAGTCTTTCGCACATTTGTCTTGACATCACTACAGTGTCTACAGTCTGAGGTTATCCTCCTGAGTAACAAAACAAAAGTACCTACGACGGACGACCACGCTTCGAGTTGCCAAACACACAGCCAAACAACAATAATGAGTAATAAATTGTTTACAAAAAAAACAAGTTTTCCATTTTTCTGTATGAGTAGACAGAACTTCAAAACGCCACCTGCTACGGTTTATATTATGAACGATGGTTATAAAAATAAAAGTTATATTTGTTGGTGTAAACTATTTTATTGATCAATAATTTTGGAATTTAAAACTGTCAACATTGATTACAATAAAACGCAGTTTTATTTTATTACACTATTGTTTTTTTATCAAAACATGTATTTGAAGTACCATATAATATTATGCTGATCCAAGCATTTTCACTCAAAACTAATATCACTAATGATTTGTAAAAGTAAATTATTTCAATATACATTTCATAACCAACAAGTAAGAATAATTATTATTATTCCTACCTACAACAACAAACCTAAAACACTATTTACTATGGGAAAATAACCAGGAAGGTGAAAAACATTATATTACCTATTATTTACGATTTCGACGCACTCGACTTTTAGTAAAATATAGTAGGTAAACATAATATTATGGTTTTGATTTTTGCTACTAGTAAATTACATTTCCTACAGCCGGAGGCCCCAAAAGAAACTCAGATATACTTAGAAACTACATTTAATGACTAAAGTGAGACTTTTCACCCATGTCTGCACGATGCAGACCGGAGTTAAAGAATGAATTTATA
>CAJQZM010029162.1:22875-35282 GCA_907164665.1 Colias nastes | reverse complement strand
AGTTCCACTAACCAAAATTTTAACATTCATATCTCCAAAACAGAAACAAAAAGTAATGATAAAAGTAAGTACTTTTGGAGATATGAATGTTAAAATTTTGGTTAGTGGAACTACTAATGTATGGAGGCGGGCGTTGGCACCTGTGCCGCAGCTTATTTAAGCTTTTATGGGTGCCATCGTGCATAAAGTTTTTGTAATGTGTTGTTGTGTTCCAAATAAACAATTTTGATTTTTTATTTTTATTTTTTGAGAAAATGTTAAAAGAAAACGACAAAACTTTTATAGGATTCTACTTCCGCTTGGTTTGTGTTTCACAAAACAAATTTTTAATTAATTGAAAAAGTTCTATATTATACAATTTTGGGCTACGTTAGTATCTGCTTAATAGCTGTAGGTACATTATTCCTTTATTTATATTTATGAGGCTTACGCCTAGACTTCCAACAAATCACATTATAAAAGTTATAAACAATGTAAAATAATTTAATAGTAGGAAATTATTTATATTTCGTATAAAATTTTGCATTATTCCATAAAAGCATAAGCTTTTTAAAGATAATGTTAAATACTATATTAAACTACTAAATATAACTTTCTACGTAAGAACAACAACAACACGATAACCCAACACACATAAAACATCACAGTGTAATGATCGAACAGAGCAAGCGCTGTTAATTCGGTCACAAGAAGGAAATCAAAAGATATCGTCATTTTGCTCGAAAGCCCTTCCGGAAGCTCTAGTCGAGAGTGACCTCATCAAGGGCCCTACACGGCGAGAGCTCGCATCCTTGTACTACACGATCTACGGACAATTCATCCGGGTAAATGTGGACGGATAATTTTGTTTCATGTAGGAGCGTGTCGGATCAGTGTAGGTTTAAGCTTTTTCCGTTGTTTCAAAATGTAATAGGTGTAAATTATTGAACGAAATTTGACGAAATTGTTTTCTTGAAGCCTCGTAGCTTATTAAAAAATAGCACAATGTATCCAATAATTTATTTTGAGCTTAACAAATAGCAACTCCACGCATATCATCTTTATCTCCATGTGACAAACTATGCGTGCTCTATAACCAAGATAGCTGCCTATACACAGCCGCAAGTTAATGAAATTGTTGACACTTCATTCCAAATAGTTCATCTAACTAACGCTGTATTGTTCGCAATATTGTTCCAATATGAATGCCTCTACATCCAGTTTATCTATGTGTACAGTTTATAATTTAGTGACTGCGTTATTCAGTAGTTACCGAATATGCAGTGCTGGACACAGTGTACGGAATGCATAGAGACCGCTCTATTGTCCATTTATTAGTACTTGATGTCAAAGTACGCGTAGATATATATTATGTTGGAATCATAGTTATTTGCAAGTTCATATTTATAAATAAGTGGTATGTATGTGAATAAGAATATGTAGCATAGTACATAAAAGTATGTATTTATTTTAAAGTTTAATATTATCAAATAAGTGCTGCTCAATTCAATTTATACCAAAAGTAGCCTACACTTTTTCAAAAATAACAATTTTTGCAAACAATACTTACATGTAACAATGATAATTTTACAATCACCTACAATACTTACACGTTCAAACAAACTACTAACAAATTAAGGTAAATTATAGTTAAAACAGCACATAGATTAACTCATGTTGTACGGGAACAATTGTTATTAACCCACCATTGTCAAGAGACAAAGCTCTTACTCTCAATACAAATTCCTGCATTGGACTCTCTTCATGTCCGACACTTAATTACATGTGTATTGTATTTCAGTGTCTGGTGAATATTTACGTGAGAAATTATTATGTTGTATCATATACTAGGTTTCTGTCCGTGTTTTCAAAGAAAAACCCACATAGTTCCCGTTCGAGTGAGATTTCCGGAATAAAAAGTAGCCTAGTCTTATTCTGGGTCTTCAGCTACCTTCATACTAGCCTATGTCATATTCTAGGTTTTCAGCTACCTTCATACTCAATTTCATTGTAATCGGTTTAGTAGTATTTGCGTAAAAGTAACAGACATCCATCTCCACAACATTCGCATTTATAATATTAGCAGGACTAGTTTTCCGCTCTTGGTTTCGCCCTCTTTGAAACCTAATAAATTAAATACTAAAACATTCCTCAAGAACCATTCTATCTATTAAAAACACCGCAACAAAATCCGTTGCGTAGTTTTAAAGATTTCAGCATACATAGGGACAGAGAAAGCGACTTTGTTTTATACTATGTAGTGATGGACTTGACGTAATTGTGACTTCCTTTTATTAGAGGGAACGTAGCGGAAGTTGAAAATTGAAGGCCACAAAACGGATATGGAGTTGTAACGAGGAGTGGCCTAGTAAAGAAAAATAAACATATTATAGCTGTGAGACTATTTTAGCAGTAGATACTATAACATACCATAAAAGTTCTATTAAAACTTGCACTATTTATACTGTCGTCCCGTTTCTGATACCATAATATTAAAAATTATCTATAATAAAATTTACAAAACTGTAAAGTATGATCTTATCTAGTTAACAATCGAGAACGCGATATAAAACAACCTATAAAAAACATATCAGTCTCAGGTAAAAATATTCAAATTCAATTCAAGTAAATAGATGTAAAACTGCTAAACCATTAAAATCCTTATGGTCCTTCGAGCCGGCTCACCGTAATAAAACACAGAACTTCCCTATCACTAAATTCGTGAAAAACACCCAAAAATAAACAGGAGAAACAAATGGATGCCATTTGTAAAAATACTGAGAGGTTCTTTAGGACAGGTACATGAATAAGTAAGCAGATAGGCTGCTGTATCCTTTAATACAACTCTGTGTCTAAACATAAAACGTTTAGTTAAATAGATTCCCTGGGATTTGACAATGCTATACTTTACTCGTATTTCGAAGAAGCTCGCTTACTTTGAACACTAGTGGTTAAGGTGAATTGTATATAAAATCTGCTTGCTTGGTAATAACTCTTTATGAACTAGAGATTTACCGCTTAGTTGAACGCTTTAAAATGACTTTATCTTTAAAATGGATAATTGTATATGCAAATTTAAATAAATTATGTAAAATATATACTTTGTAAAATATAATAAAATGAGCACAGCTTGGCACAATACATTTATTATTTAATTACATAACCCAAAATACAATAACACAAAAAATTAAACTATACGCCAAGTTCACGCTAATATGTATAAATAGAAAAAGAGTCAAAATTTTTCCATTGATTCGTGAGTTGCCAGGTGGTCTATACTATGGTTTTAAGTCGAAAATCTTATCTTTTACGAAGTAAAGAATAATATATTCTAAGAGAACATGTTTAATTAATCACAATAACAATCACCTCCAGGACGAATCGTATCTTTTCCTTTTTTCCCCCATGTCCCTTTCCGGGCCATAAATTGAGTCTGTGCAGGAAATCACCTCGATTCGTTGCCCCGTTGCGTAGTGTAGCACGAACCAACATACAATTTGTAAATACATTATATACTTTCCGTCTAGAGTGAAACTAATGTAAATAAACTATTATGCTGTTTATTTCGGTTTGCTTGCTTGATCGATTTTGAAAATATTCTCGCTTACAGATAGCTGATATTTGGGGTAATTTGAGTTGCATGATGTACATTTAATAGAATTTTTTTTTAAATAAATTGTTAATTTCATTTTAAATATAACATATTAAGTTCCATTCCTAGACTATTCTAACAAAATAATTGCACCAATAATAATTATTTCTACATAATATTCAATTACAAATTCCAATTTGGAAATTAACGCTTTACAAGGGATTATTAAGCCCAACGTTTCTATAGCTTCCCGGCGAATTCAGTTCAGTGCCAAACTAATAAATAATTAATATTTTAGCAAATTGTGTATTAAACCAATTATAATATCATGAATACTTGGATTTTTAGAATAATACAAGGCCAAAGCAGTAAGATTGAAAAAAATGTAAATAAATCCCTATAACTAAATATAATAGAACACAATTTATCGTCATAATTATTGTTCTGTCGCGTAAAATTTTTCTCAAATATAAAAAAAATAAGAAAAAAGAGAATCATTAAATTTAATAAAAATTTTACGATTCTTACCTCCATTTTTGTCTAAAAAGTTTAATGTCGCATAATATGTTTCATGACATATTGATACATTAAATAATTGTTGAACGTACCACTTCGATAAAAATTACCTAAGATATTAATCATAGGTACCTACGTTTTAATTTTATTCTCTTCAGTCTTTACTTAAATAAGAAATAAATTCTCAAGGAGAACACCGCTTTATTGAACACACCGTATCTCTCATACGAAGTTTGATAACTTGCAATATTTTAGTAAATTTCCAAATTCCAAGACCCCGAATCTTCTTGAGATAGGAAATATTGCAGTGAACAAGCCTTTAAAACTACGCATTCCATTTTAATGAAAATGTAGGAAATGCTGTTTCAATCTTCTCTTACGAGTCTTTCAATTCACATTCTTTCGTGTCTTTTTAAAAGAAACAAATTCTTAATAGCAGGAAATAATGTACTACTATGGTACGGTAAATGTTAAAACTGTTATGACGATTCAAAAGTGCTTCTAGAAGAAGCCAAATAGAATAAATAAATGTTTGAGTTTGAGTTTACTGTGACTATATTTCAAGCGTAACTTATTAGACGAAGCATACAAACTCACAACTGAAGACTTAATAAATAATTCCATTACAATTAAAGGTTATCCATGATTCAAGAATGTTTATTCAAATAGAGCACTGCATAAGTAAAACAACACCAATTTAATCAAGAGTGAACTCTGTTCAATGTTAATTATTTCGCAGTAATCTGTTTCACAGTTTTAAAAATACCCTCCATTGTTCCGTTCCTTAATTAGTCTTTAGAAATGAAAATTGCAGTGCGTACTGCGAGTTCCTCGATCCAACACCGTATCATTGATAGATCATTGTTCCGCCAGTAATTAACTTGAAGTCGATCAATTTATCTAACAATGCGAGATTCCTTGAAAAACAAACTGTAGCGAAGAATAACCCTCGAGACGGACAAAAGGAGGTATTTTAGTGGACCGGCCAGCGAGTTAGAGCCCCCGGCCTTTGCGCAAACAGAACAAGCGCTCAGAATGGACGGGTCAAGGTGAACTGGCGATGTTTCTCACGCAAGACAATGGCTCGGCATTAATAACTTTCTTTGTTTCGCCCGAGACAGAACAGCGATGGACTAATAGATATTAAAAACGATCCAGTCTTAGTAAATCTTTAATCTCGAAACTGAGTGAGAGATAATTGGAAAAGACAGCGGAGTGGAGATATTTTTCAATTTGCTCCACACTCCTGGTTGTGTTTTCTAAACGAATTATCGTATGTGATCACTTCTATTATTCCTCTATGCTCTGCAAGACTGAGATTTTATTATACTTTGTTCCGCTTAGAAATAAGCCTTTCCAAGCGGAGAAATGTTCCAAAAATTATCATTAGATATAAAAACAAATACCCCATATGAATTGGAATACGTTAATTGCCTATTAAGAAATTTTCTCCCAAAATCCCTTTCCATAAATCGTGAATATAGGGTGTTAAGTAGGGTGCAGGATAAGCCGTAACCATTATACAATGGGCACAAGATACATATCAACGTTTGCAGTACGTACTAGCCATAGTGATTCATCTTCAAGACATGTTATTGCATAATGTATTATAATAATCCAATCATCCTGTATCATTAATTATACTCTACTATGGAAGTTGTTAGTTCCGTGAGGTACGGTCAGCAAAGTAAGAACATTTATTAATGGTTGATATAAAAATATAAGCGTAAGTTTTTATTAGTGTTATCGAAACAAGAATTTAAAATAATACACTGTTTGGAAAAACTGTCTCTACTTATTAATTATAGAGATGTCATAAAATGTTTGAAATAAATATTTTTTAATTGAATGTTAATAAAATTTCCCCTCGTGTTTCATTCTTCATCTGCTGAGCTATCATACCATATCTTTTCAAACATATCTCCCACTAAAATGCAAGTAAAACAATTGAAAAACGAATGCCAAACATAAAAACATAGTGACCCACTACACAGACCAAGGGGGTAAGTCTCGATATAATAATCATTAAGAACCCGACGATGCGAATAAAAAACGAGGTAATACTAGTTGCTTTCCCGTTATACCCGCATTTAGTTCAATGTACATCACTAACGACCATAAAAATTTGAACGAGCACGTAATAATGGATTTAAATTTTAATTAAGTGCATTTTATAGTGCGCTTTTGCTAAACGATTTCACGTTGTGTTGGTCTAAAATTGTTGTAGGAGAATTATTGTATCGCCACTGAGAGTAAGGACTCTCAGTGGCGATAAATGTGTGCCTTGGTGGCCTTTAAATAACATGTTATATAAGGATATAACATGTTATTTAAAGGAGTACAATCTATAAATTTTCTGCTATATCTGCTATCTCTTAAGAGAAAACCCAACAAGTAAATTTTATAAACAAGACAAATATGTAATCACAATTTTTTGTTGGTATGAAAAAGTTAATCTTCTGTTTTGAAATCGGAGAGATAGAGTAATAATAAGAATGAATTGGCATAAAACAGTATCATAAATCCTATCTCATTTAATACATTCACCCTTTCCCACACAGCAAGAAATGTATATCATATCATCAAATAAAATTTTTACAGCCAGCAAACAAGCCGCAGAATTAATTTTGGCTTGTACGAAAACTGGCCGACCTCCAAGTATCTTACTTGAACGTAAGTACCGGTCTTATTGACTGAAATTACTTACGATACAACTTGTGGCTTCGATGAAATGAATAGACGGAAAATACATTTATTTGATCCTGTAGGCTATGTTTTAATATAAAAGTTGTACGAAAATGTCAAGTTATGAATTATCGTTAAAAGTTTTTTTCTTCTATCGCTCGAAGAAATAACATTTGTGATGTAGTTATAATACTTAATCATCGTCAATCTAATTTCATTACTAGATCAATAAATGTCTCTTGGAAAAATACTATAACTTTAGTTTTAATGTAACGATTAGTTCAAGTTTCAATTTCCGGTTGCAATAATTAATAAAAATATAGGCTGACTATAACATTATACAAAATATCAAAATATCACCTATTAGAAACATTAACACGTATCTTAAAAACAAACAAAACTAAACATACCTGATCCAAAAATAACACACCATAAATAACTTTCACTAATAAATAAGTTCACTTACTCCAATAAAAAATCAAAGCTGTGTCGCAAATCGCAATAGAAACACACGGCAAAGCGAGGCGAGCAATGAAATATTTATAAACTTTCCCGCGTTAATTTGCCATTAGGGAGTAATGTTAATATTGCCCGATAATTCCCCTTGAATTCACCTTCAGCAAACATTCGGATTAAAGGTGTTTTTCTACCATTCATGTGTGAGGATGTTTAGCGAGTAATGTGTTTGTAAATAACCAATAGTATCGCTTCAATCGGTAAACGCTTCAAACTTTAAACAATGAAGCGATATGATTGGTTCTTTACAAACACATTCCTCGCTACACATCCTCGCACATTATTGGTTATGCTGGTTATAAGCACCCTAAATTTTATGACGGTATGGTTATAAGCACCCTAAATTTTATGAGCACCATGTGGAGGCAAGTGGCGTGTTTAAATTAGACATTTTTGTGTATAACCTTTTTATTTTAATGAAGTTTCAAACTCGTAATAGCTTTGTAGGTCCCAAATGAGCTCTCTAATGTTTTGGTGGAAACGCGGTGCATGTGTTATTTAAACCGCTTGTTTAATCAAATTTAAACTTTAACTATATTTATTTGTATATAAGATTAACAAGTACGTGTTTTATTAACACGCTTTATTAGCTTCACCTGTATGTTTCTATATTTATATGTAATCGACTCCCTTAGAGTCCGACACGATTTTGACTAACTTTAAATGGACTTATTTCATTCAAACTTTGTGAAAGATCGGTGACAATACAATTCCATGAGATTAAACGTTTTTATTTATTTGTAACTATATTAATTACTAGCGGTCCGCCCCGGCTTCGCCCGTGGTACATATTTACGTTTTCTTTATAAGAACCATCCTCGTACTTCAAGGAATATAATAAAAAAAGAATTATCGAAATCGGTTCAGCCGTTCACACGTGATGCCGTGACAACGCGAAACGGGTGCGGACCCGCCGCCTTTTTATAGCTCCCGCCGCGAAGCGCGTCGAACGCGGCAACTGATACACAAAAATAATCCTTATGGCATGATTCTGTATTCACGCGCGCACTTATAGCGTATTTCATGTATAACTTTGGTGTTTCTACACCGATTTACATGATTCTTTTTTTATTGAATAGGTAATAATGTTAACTTTTTTTAATTAGGGATGAGTGAGAGTGTTGTAAACGTAAGAGTAGACAAATATAATCAGAAAGCTCCGAATTGCTAAGCTATTGAAGTTTCACGTGTTATTGTGAGTCAATTTTAAAAGATAGACATAATATGCTGTCTAGGAATTTATTTTTATATAATAATAATAATTTAAGAACATTTGTGTCGTACATGATTTCTATGTAGCTTTAACCATTAAGGCTGCACACGCGACGGAAGCTTAAAAAATGGAGTAACTTCTCCCGTTTTCCCAATATTTCCCTTCACTGCTCTGCTCATATTGATCGTAGCGTAATAAAAAGTATACTATAACCTGCCCAGGAGTATGAAGAATAATTGTGCCAAATTTCGTTAAAATCCGTCGTGTAGTTTTTGTTTCTATAACGAATATACAGACAGACAGACAGACAGACAGACAGACAGACAAAAATTTTACTGATTGCATTTTTGGCATCAGTAGCGATCCCTTATCACCCCTTCATAGTTTTTTTTTAAATATATTTCATGTACAGAATTGGCCTCTCTACAGATTTATTATAAGTATAGATTTTACAGTTTTGTTTTATTAAACTTCTTCTGATCCTTAATATAGTTACTACCATGAAGAAACACGATAGTTAACACAATCCAAAATGGATTCATCGAATCACGGAAGAGTTTTAAAAGCTTTAGTTTCATTTTCGTTCGTTTTACATCACGTTATTGGATAACCAATAGCGACGCAGCGCTGGGGGCGAAATAATTTCGAACCGGTCATACAGGATGTAGGGGACCTTTATAGTTATAAAATATGTATGTATATGTACAGTCTTCTGTGCTTTATTATTGGACAGGCTTGCTGGACATTTAAATTACTTTTTACAATAGTATTTATGTGATTACATTATAATCTATCTATCTTTCTATACATGAATTGCAAAATATGTTGGTAAGCGCATAATTCAAAAACGGCTGAACCGATTTCGTTAATTCATTTTTTTTAATATTCCTTGAAGTACGAGGATTGCTCTTAGTGAGAGCAGCTAGAGTTAGATATTACCCAGTTATTGTGGAGTTGTTGAATTAAATGTTTTACATAATAAATACGATAACAATAATACTTATAGGAATCATAGGTAATGGAATGGAGGGCCGTCTTATCGCTATAAGGGATCTCTGCAACACGACCCGGATAATAGAATATGTTCTGTTTACATAAAATGTTCATATTTTAATGGATACGCGAAAGGGTAAGTATCTTATCTATATTCATACCAAAAATCCCATTGAAATCGTTTGTTAACAAATTCCTTCCATGTGTCATGTAAGAGAAAGTCCTTCCATGCAGGTAGCATGGAAGGACTTTCTCTTACAAACTAGATTTTTAAAGGACTACAACCAACCCATATCTAGTGAGCCTTTTCTTTCCATGTATGTTAACCAATGATATTGTAAGAGGAAAAGTGTAGATAAGTTAGAAGCGCACCAGGAGCGACAAGTTGAAATGTGGCTAATTGGCCAGAATTTACTTCAGTTGTCTCTTTTTCGCTCATGATAATTTAATCATGCCATCTTTCTTTAACGTCGGATTGTGTATGTGTTAGTGTGCCGTTTGAAGATCGAATGTTGTGTTGGTAACATATCTACACCTTTGACTCATAATATCATTGATATAGGTAAACACTAGACTAGATTTACGAGTACAAGAGTGGAATTTTTTGTGCAGTGCAGTTTATTATGTCAAATTTCATATACAGTGTGTATAGGACACAAAATACTTAACAACATTCTATGTAAACAATATCCGCTTATCTCCTATATTTACCGTTACATACCATTACTGAACCCACAACTTTGCACCCGGGCTCTTATTAAAATTCAATTTGAGCCTTGTTTGTTTTGGTGTTAAACTTTAAATGGCCACTGAAACTAGTTGAGGCTGAAGTTTTTCGGGCGTGTACGTGTAAGCGTTTCGGCGACACATGCGCGCGTTGTTATTTTGTTTATGAAGTTTTTAGGACGATGTATTTGTAGTCGTTACCATTAACTGATTTTTCTTTTTGTCGAGAGTAGCTAAATTGTAATTGCTATTTAATAACAGAAAAAAATTGTACATGCGTATTAAATTTTTAATTCTGACGGCATAACGTTAAAGCTCGCATTGAAAAAGGTAATATATCATACTTGATGGGTCAATCTAAAATCGACTTGCGTATTTTATTTATAATTCTAATTATATACTAAGTAGCATTGAATTTAGTAATAAAGGAATTATTTTAAGTACCATCCTAAAATTTCCAACAAAAATCCTTAAGAATCCCTCGTTTGACATTTGAAATCCCCAATAATAGGGCAGTAAAGTTGATCGAACGAGGTCCAAACGCTAAAAAGTTCCCTGTGTGACGGGCAAAAAGGCGGGAAAATGGGGGAATCGCCGAAAGTTTAATTCGAACTCTTTCCAAGATTAACAATCCGCCGCGACCTTGTCTTGTCACGTGAAATGAGGTTTTAGGGAATTTAAGGAAGTTTATTTTGTAAAATGAAAACTACTCTTTATATTTCATAAGACAGTTCTCAGTTATAATACTAAAACATAACCTAAATCAGCTTAGTAGTTCAGTATTAATTCTAATATAAAGTATTTTCATTAAAAATATTACAAAATATTCCTTGCTTTTAATGAATAAATATAACAGAAGATATTAACTTCAAAGTGGATACGTATTTAGCACGTTTTTCAAACTATATCGTAACAACCAAATACGATCAGACTATCCCTCTTAATTTATTCAAAACCATTAATAATTCCCAAAGCTTCGATGAAAACCTCATGACTATTAAAAAGTTTATCTAAAAACAGAACAATACTCAACAAAAAAGCATCGTCACGAACAATCGATATCCATTCACAAAATTCAATCAAATCAGCGTTACACAACAGTAACGTTACCGACACGATATCGTCACGATATCGCCACGACATCGTCACGATATCCACACTATACTTGGCCTGTCTTCAACGCAAGCCCAGAGGAGTCAAGCACAATTTGCCTTAGATCGTTATCAGTTAATACTGCCCCATTGTCCTCTGAAGTCGGCCAAACTTTTTAATAATGTTTCGGAGTTTTGCCGCCAACTTTTCAATTTGAACAATCTGCCCCTCGAGTAGACTCACAGACGCAATTATTTTAAATTGATTGAGTATAAAATTGTGTGCAGTTAAATTATGGACTTACTTTGTAAGTCAGATTTTGCATTAAATTATCAATTTGAACGATGTTCTCAATTTTGTATTTAATATAATAGCACAGAAAATTCAAAATGTTTTCCTTGTAAGCTTTCATTCACTACATTTCTTTGTTCTTTAAAATGATAATAATATGTAAAAATGATACAATAAAACTTAACCTATGTATACAGTGATTTCTTTCAGATAACTAGACGTACGGAGAGAAAATACTCTACATTATACTTTACTTGAACATTTGTTAGCTATAATGCTTTATCTTAATTACTTTATTTTTTATACACTTGAAAGACAAAGTGTTTTGTAAAGTACAAAACAGCAATATAAAAAACAAACAAACTCTCAGATTTATAATATTACAAATTATAAATAGTATATTGGTACCTATACATTAAAAAATGTGTGCGTGTACTAGAGTACACACGTAAGAAGTGAAACTTCTTTATGACCTTATTTTTCAAAAAATAATTTACTATCTACACTAATATTATAAAGAGGAAAACTTTGTTTGTTTGTTTGTTTGATTGATTGTAATGAATAGGCTCATAAACTACTGGACCGATTTTAAAAATTCTTTCACCATTCGAAAGCTACATTATCCACGAGTAATATAGGCTATATATTATCACGCTAAGACCAACAGGAGCATAGCCACGCGGGTGAAACCGCGCGGCACAGCTTGTATACAATATTACAGAAATACGTTAGTCTAACACGCTCGTCGCTTCGCTCCTCGCTACCTATTTAAATATTTACACCAGCCGCTGCTGCAACTCGCTC